>BDCZ01000440.1:13703-24675 GCA_001662365.1 Chlamydomonas applanata | reverse complement strand
CCCCCCCCCCCCCCCCCCCCCCCCCCCCCCCCCCCCCCCGAAAAAAACCCATCCCTGAAGCTGTGCAACACCGTGCAGGGCACCCAGAGCATTTGAACAGTGCACTGCCGGCCGACCTGGGTCTGTGGCAGCAGAAGCCATAAGAACAGGCCACATTTTGCATGGTAGTAGTAGGGGAACTTGGCCAGTAGGTCCTCTGTCATTGTCTCCCCCAGATTCAGCAGCCCATAGATGACCCAGTACGTGAGCCACTGTTCATCCTGGCTGTTGTTGCGCTTATCCTCGATCGCCTTGAACGATTTGTATGCCGGGTAGATGGTTCCCACGGTCGTGCTGCGGGGTGGCAGGGGCAGGTGTGCTCAGCGAAGCACATTTAGTTCAGACCAGCAGCACGTGCCGCATGGGTGCGTGACGTGGATCAAGCTGCGTGCTGTGGGCACGCACAGCAGCTTGATCCATGTCCCTTTGTTACCTTGCAAGGGTTGTGCAGTGCATGCTGTGGAGTTCGACTTCCTGCATATGCAGCACCTGAGACTCGCCGCACCATGCAGCCTGAAAGATGACGCCGGATGTTTGTGGCTCCAGCAGCAGCTGCAGGCCAACCTGTGAAAGGCAGAACACGGCATTTGCAGCCCTTCCTGATTCCAAACCCTAATGGCATGTTGTGATGAACTGTGCCCACCTTCTCAGCCATGGGGAATAAAAACGACATCCCAGCTAGCAAGCTGCGCTGATGGTGAGATATGTGTAGATGAGCAGCTGATCCAAAAGCGCTGCACACGCGGGCACAACAGATCGTATACAAAAGCTCGTAACATGGCGGCGTTTTCCCATATTTGCCACAAAACTTTGCCGTCATAGTTCCTCAAACAATGGTCAAACCGGTTGTGTGGCTTCTTGCTGGCTGCAGCGACCATTGAACCCAGATAACCATTTTGCAGGCAGAGAACATTGAATGGCTATCCACCTGTCGTTGTTAAACCATGGACGCTTGAAATCTGAAACAGGTTAAACAATGTGGGGAATTGTAAACAAGGCCACAAATCTGGCCAACAAGGCCATAACTGCGGGATCTCAGCTTCTGGAGGCAGACGAGGTAAAAGATCGACAGCTTCGCAGCTGAAGGGTTGCCTGATGCTTTGGCAAACAATGGATTTGCATGTCGCGCTGCAGGACGACTCCGACTCGGCACCTCAGACACCTGGGACCCATGCAGGGTGAGCGAGGTAGCAGCGACGACCTCAGACATGACCCCTACCCATCAGTGCGCACCTGTGCATGCACGATGCCCCTACTGATGCTGGTGCCAACACTGCTTCTGCCGCATCAACGTGCAGGGAGCCTGGGCAGCAGGTGGACACTGCAGTGCATGGGGGGCCCGGCGCGCCGCATGCGCCCATGAACGGCACAGCCACCCACTCCGTGGATCACTACAGCATGGGCCACAGCGCAGGGGATGAGCAGGCGCACCAGGCTGGTCCGCCTGCTACGCCACAGCAAGGCCGTACCCTCGGGTCAGTCGGTGCGGGCATGTTCAGCACCCTCACCAGCGCCACAGCGATCGGCACGTCCGTGCTCCAAAAGGTCGCCACGCATGTGGCGGGCGGCGAGGAAGCCAACGCAGCCCACAAGCTAAAGCCTATGATGGATAAGCTCAAGAGCCAGCTGTTGGAGCAGACACAGGAGGCCGAGGCACTAGGCATGGAACTCGCACGTGTGCAGCGCCTGCTGGAGGAGCGCGATCAGGAAGTGGAGGCGTGGAAAGCAAAGGTGGGTGGGGCCTCTAAGCCTGCATGCTTGAAGCCCTTTATAAACAGATAAAGACGTGAGATGAAGAGGTAGAAAGTTGGTGTTGTCTTGAGTCAGAATGTGGAGCTGCATGCGGCTGGGGTGCTCCATGATCCCTCGGTGCGGCTCTAGGCCCCACAACAGTGCAGCAGCGCATATGGCTTTATCAAAGGGTGTGGAGCTGTGCACCGTCCAAAGTGGCACCAAGGGACATTGCGCTCTGATGTCCAGCGGCAGGAACGCGTGCACACACGGCCCACTGAGAGTGGAATGGCTTGCCGCGCTGCAGGCCCAGTCGGCCACCCTCCTACGTGAGGAGTTGTCTAGGGAGGTGGCAGCCCGGCAGGAGGCGGAGCGCCGCCTGGAGCACACTCCCTCTGGGGGTGTGGATGATGGCGCCGCTGTGGCGGAGCGTGATGCCTTCTGGGTCAAGGAAGTGGAGCGGGAGCGTGCAGCTGCTGCCCAGGCCGCTGCCCAGGTGTGGCATCCCATGGATCAAGCAAAGTTGGTATTAGAGGCTGAAAGGTGGGTTGCAGTACGCTAATGTAATATAATGGGTCCCCGCATACTTGTTTGCAGGTGGCTGAGCTGCAGCACCGTGTGGCGCAGCTCGAGTCTGCTGCTGCAGCGTACACCACGGTGCAGGAGGATGCACGGGTGGCTGAACTGCAAGCCCGCATCTTCGAACTGGAGGCTGCCGCAGCGGCACGCGCTTCGCAGGCTGAGGCTGGCGGTGCAGAGGCGGCAGAGGCGCTACAGGCAGCTGTGGCCGATGCGCTCCAGGCTGCAGACGCGCGGGAGGCACAGTCCATGGTCGCCCTGAAAGGCCTGCTGGAGAACGCGCAGAAGGAGGGGGCAGCCATTTCAGGCCGGGTTGTGGCACTCGAGGCGGAGCTGGCTCTAGAGCAGGCGCGCAGCTCACAGCTGGCAGGGGAGCTACAGCGGCTTCAGGCGGCTGCGGCTGAGCTGGCGAGCGCACAGCAGGCGCTGCATGACGCGCATGCAGCTAGAGAGCAGGCTTCCAGCCAGCTGCAGCACGTGGTGGCCGAGCTGCAGGCTACACGCAGCGAGACGGAGGCCGCTCGAAAGGAGGCGCACGAGCTGCGGGCGCAGCTGCAGGCCGCCCACGAGACGGTCGCAGAGCAGCAGGCGCGTGCTGCGCAGGCAGCAGGGGAGGGCAGCAGTGCAGAGGTTGAGCTTCAGCAGCTGCATGCCAAGTTTGCCAACCTACGCGCTGAGCTGGCGGGTCAGTCTGGGGAGCTGGAGATGGTCCAGGCTGAGCTGGCAGCAGCCACTGCACGCTGCGAGCAACAGACGAGCGAGGCTGCAGCTGCAGCTGCCAAGCATGCAGAAGAGCTGAGGGCCGCGG
Organism: Chlamydomonas applanata; assembly: GCA_001662365.1. Taxonomy (NCBI): domain Eukaryota; kingdom Viridiplantae; phylum Chlorophyta; class Chlorophyceae; order Chlamydomonadales; family Chlamydomonadaceae; genus Chlamydomonas; species Chlamydomonas applanata. The sequence continues at coordinate 21,518 of BDCZ01000440.1, read as the reverse complement.
AGCAGGCCACCACACAGCGCCTGCAGCAGCTGGAGCAGGAAGCAGCGCAGGCTGCAGCAGCTGCCAGCGCCCGATGCAGTGAGCTGGAGGCGCAGGTGGCTGCTCTGATTGAAGAGATGGGCGTCCTGCGCTTGCGAGCTCAGGCCGCCGCTGAGCGTGCAGAGGCCGCTGAGCTGCGCACAGCTGCAGCCGAGCAGCGGGCAGCTGAAACGCAGGCGGTCGCTGCTGCGGCCTCCGCAGCTCTCACCGCACACAAGGTGGACGCGCGGGCCAGCCAGGATGGGAACGACTCGGATGGTGTGGATGTCACGGAGCGTGTGCGGGGCCTGCGTGCATCGCTCGCGGTCATGCGCGATGAGCTGTCTGTGGAGCGCTCTGTGGCCGAAGCCGCGGTCGTGGTGCGTGACCAAGCCAACCAAGCACTGCTGTCGGAGCTGGCTGCTGCGGAGGAGGCGCTCGCGTCCCTGCAGGCACGTATCGCCAGCGGGGAGGGAGGGCCTGTGTCCACCAGTGGTGCCAGCGCAGCGTCAGACCCAGTTGGGGCTGCACCTTCCCAAGCACATTACGAGGACGCACCACCTGCGCATGCGGCGCAAGTGGTGGGACCTACGGGGCAGCAGCTTGCTGAGCTGGAGGTCCGGCTCGCCAGCCGTGATGAGGAGGTGCGTTGAGCATCCTCTGATCCGTTCAGGTCCTCCTGCATCCTTCTGATGTTGAGGTCCTTCTGTCCTCTCAAGACCGTGCTGCTGTGCTTGCTGGATTGCAGCTGGCAGTGGCATGGCACTGTAGACACGGCGCAGCCACAGGCACGCCTGCCTTGCGTCCGGTTTCAGTTCCGCCAGCCCAGAACTCCATTATGCGCATGCTCGTCCCTCCCAACTCATGTGGCTGGGGTACTCTGTGACGAGTGTTGGTGCGTGTTCTGCGATGTGTGCTGTGGGGTGGCGCAGGTCACACAGCTACAGGCACGCATCAAGGGCCTGGCCGAGGAGCTGGCAGCGGCACAAGAAGCGGAGGCGGCCGCTGTGCAGGAGGCAGACGAGCTGCGGTCCGGTGACGTGGGCAGCATGCGCGAGCAGATCGCGATGCTCAAGGAGCTGTACGAGGATGAGCACACGTTCAGCGTGCAGGTACGGCTTGCACTTTGGGAACTTTGGCTGATAAGATCTGGCCTTCGGAGTTGGATCTCGAAAGATGTAGACCCCTACAGCGGCCCTGAACGCCTGGACCTTCATCATGAATGATACTGCCTGGCAGTGCCGTGCGGGAGCACAGCAGTAACTTGTGGAGGAGGCAGGGCAGGTGCTGGGCACAGGCTAATGGCTGGGCTTGAAAGCGGTGGCTCAGGCCCTGCATATGGCACTCATATACACATGTAGGGCTGAATTGGTGATGTGCAGATTGTGTTTGCCCATGTACTGTGCTCCTCCTGACTCAAGCTGGAGACGTGGGGCCGTGTGTTGCTAAACCAGAAAGCACTATGTTCTTTTGTGCAGGCGCAGGAGAAGCTGAAGGCTGCACAGGCGGAGGTGGAGCAGCTGCAGCTGCAACTGCAGCAGCTGCGCTCCCAGCTGGGCGAGGCGCAGCAGCAGCTGCAGCAGCGCACCAGCTCGCATGAGTCGGGCCTGCCAGCTGTGCCCCGAGGAGGCAGCCGGAGGGCGTCCAGCAGCGGCGGCAGTGACAGCAGTGTGAGAGCATCGGCTGAGGAGCTACAGCGGCTGAGGTGCGGTGGGCAGGCGTCAGAGGCATTTGTCAGGCTTGTTTGGCGCTCACTTGTCGTTATGATTACGCACATGTTACCAGAGTGCAACGGGGCAAGCTACTAGGGGCTCCACGAGTAGGGGCTCTGATAGTGTGTACGGTAATTGATGTCATTCACCTGGGGAACCGTGGTGATGAAAGAAGCACCAGCCCTGCGTCGCATCTGCCCATCCATGCTGGTGAAGCATGCAGCACAGACATCAGCATCACTGGGTTTTGGCTCGTGCGGCTCATGCGCTCATGTGCTGTACGTCATGTGCTCATGCTTCATGTGCGCAGGGCGGTGGCTACTGAGCTCGAGCGCCTGCGCGTGGAGCACAGCGCGCTTGCAGAGGAGGCCGCACGCCTGCGCAGCTTTGGCAGCACAGGGGCTCCAGATGCTCCTGCCACCGGGGTTGATAGCTCGGCCACGAGTGGGGACACCGCTGAGCTGACTCAGCGGCTGGAGCAGCTGCAGGCAGCTAACCAGCAGCTGAGCTCCGAGGTCGCCTCCAAGCAGGCTGAGCTGGCAGGTAAGGAGGCTGAGCTGGAGGTGGTTCAGCGTCAGCTGCAGGCAGTACAAGAGCAGCTGGAGGCGGTACAGCTGGAGCTGGGTGCGGAGCGCGATCGTGCGCAGGATGCGGCTGGGGCGGCAGAGGATGCATCTGCACAATTTGATGCCCTGGAATCCAAGCTGGCTTCCCTGAAGGCAGCCAATGACAAGCTGCACCATCAGACAGAGTCGGACGCACAGGCACTGCAGGTGTGTGTGCATGATGTACCATAAGTGCCTTGTTTGAGGAGGGGGATCCACAGTGTTCCCCATGCTGCCGTCTTTGTCCCATGCTCATTTTGAGTGAGCTTTGACGAACCGCGATGTGCTGAACCTCACACCTGTCTGTGGATACTGTGCTCGTAGGCGCTGACGGACCAGCTGATCGAGGCGCGAGAGGAGGCAGAGAAAGCAGCTGCTGCCACGCAAGCAATAGAGGCCGAGCTTGCGCGGGCGCGCGCAGACCTTGAGGCTGCTCAGGCGGAGGCGCAGGCAGCACACCGCCGTGCGGAGGACCTTGCCACGCAGCTTGCTGCTGCCCAGGTGGCAGCAGCTGAGGCAGCAGCCAAGGCGGAGGAGAGCTCAATGGAAGTGGCCACTGCGCGCAGCATGGTCGAGGCGGAGGTGGGCATGGAGGCTCAGCTGAAAGAGGACCTACAGCATGCAGAGCACCGCGTGTCCATGGCAGGGACGCGCGCAGCGCACGCGGAGGAGCGGGCTGCTGCTGCGGAGGCGGCGCTGGCAGCAGCACGTGCGCAGTGGGAGCAGCAGGTGGTGGGGTGGCAAGGCGTGGAGCAGGCTCTGCGGGCGGAGCTGGCAGCCGCACAGGAGCGCGCGAACGCTGCAGAAATCGTGGCTGCACAGCATGCGGCAAGCAGCAAGGCGTCAAGCTCTGAGGCTCTGGATACCGCACTCAAGGCGCGCGACGAGTTCTGGAAGGCAGAGGTGGCTGCCAAGGTAAGAGCTGTGAAGTTGTAAAGGTGCAACGGGTGATTGTCATGGCCTGTTGGCTGTCTATCGCCACCGGCTTGTGCAGCAGTTACTTGTGATTTAGTGTGTTGTAGGCAAGCCGCGGTTTGTTTGTTGCTTCCTTTGTTTGCTTGCTCGCCGTCCTGTTGCCGCAATGGTATGTTGCAGGTGAAAGGTCGGCTCAGCCGCTGGACGCACAAAGCTCAGCGCATGGTGCATGACGCTGACGTGTGTGTGCGTCATGACTGATGAGCATGCAGGCGGTGCAGGCATCCGAGGCGGAACGGCGCGCGGCATCTGCTGCTGAGGCGTCAGAGCGGGAGGCCGCCGCAGCACGCACAGCACAGGCGGCGCTACAGGAGGTGCGCGCGCAGCTGGTGACCGCTCAGATGGAGGCAGCCACCCAAGCAGAAGCGCTTGCCGCGCTGCGGACGGAACTGGCTCACACGAGCAGCGCCCTGGAAGCTGCGCAGGCCTCGTCCCTTTCGGGGGCGGAGCACGAGGTGGCAATGGAGGCGGAGGCGAGCCGGGCACGTGCTGAGGCTGCACGCCTGGGCGCAGAGGTTCGGCGGCTGGGGGCAGCCCTTGAGGATGCGACTCGGCGGGCGGACGCGGCGGCATCAGCGGCAGGCGAGGGGGCAGCGTTGCGTGGAGAGCTGGACACCGCACGGGCCCAGGTGGTGGCGCTGAATGCGGAGGCTGTGGCGCTGAGGACTCGGGTGGAGGAGCTGGAGTGCACACTGCGGGGCGCAGAGGGTGCACTGCGGGATGCGGCGGAGATCTCGGCACGTGCAGCTGCAACATCGGAGGAGGTGGGCTCAGCTGAGGCGCGCGCTCGCCAGCTGGCGGAACAGCTCGCGGCGGCCGAGTCACAGGCGTCCGAGTTCCGGTCGGCGCTGGAGGCGTCTGAGACAGACCGGGAGAAGCTCAAGGCTCAGCTGGTGCGGCTGAAGCAGCAGATGATTCGAGAGCAGGTGCGCAGTGTTGAGAGCTGGCTGTGCCATCGTGCGGTGTGTTTTGATGTGTTGCGTGGCAGTTTGTTGCGTTGCGCAGCATGTTGCGAGGGGGGGTGAGAAGCTCGTCCTAGTTCCAGTAAAGCTGTATGAGGTACGGGATGAGAGTTGGGCTGTTCACAAAGCCTCAAGGTTGCGCCCCAACGTCCCTGCCCTCCCTGCCCGCACCACCTGCTGCCAGGAGGATGAGGATGAAAAGCTGTCGTGGCGTGTGGAGGGGGAGGTGGCAGCAGTACGCGAGGCAGCGGCACGGGCACAGGCGGAGCTCCAGGCGCAGCTGGATGCAGCGCGTGCGCAGGCCAGCAAGCTGCAGCAGGAGGCAGCAAGTGGGTGGCTGCCCTTGGTGTCTGCATGGAATGACTCGATGAATTGTTTCAGATGGAATGCTCAAGATCTTGGCATGGTCTCCGAATTGTGATCTGAAACCATGGTCTGGCACGTGGGGCTGATCAGAGACTAATGAAGTGATGATCTGTGCGTTTTCTGTATCTATACCCTGATCTGTATCTACAGTTCTAGATCGATATCTGTATCTATTTCTGACTCCTGATGCACTCCTCACACTGCATGCAGGCTGGGAGGCGGCGCTGAGCGCCAAGGAGCAGGAGGTTGCCAACCTGCAGGCGGCACTGGGCGAGCTCACGTATGAGAGCGACCTGGCTGAGAAACTGCGGCTGGAGGTGTGTTCTTGGGTGGCACAAACTATTGAGATTCATTCACAATGAGATCACAGAGTCGGCAGCTCTGGCTGTCATCGGAGGTGGTTGGCATCTGGTTGTGCGCATCTTGGGTGGTTGGCAGCTTGCTTATGATGTACGCACAGGCGATGCTGGGGGCCGCAGGGATGAGCTGAGGTTGTTGCGTGTTGTTGCGTGCGGGGTGTGAGCTTGTCGCGTGTTGTTTGAGGCGTGTCGTTGCATGCGGGGCGCAGGCGCGCACGGCGCAGGCGCGCGTCAACGCGCTCGCCGCTGAGTTGGCTGGGGCCAAGGACGCGGTGGCACGGGCCGCGGCTGACAAGGCCGCGGCCGAGGTGGCTGCGCAGCAGGTGCGGGAAATCATGTGTCTAGAATGACATGCTACGGATATTGTTGGTGAGCTGGCCCCGAAGAGCACGTGGCCGTGTGCCATGGGTAGTGATCTTGGATCTAGGATCTTGGAACGGCCGTGGTATGGGGATCATTATTGTTTGCGACGGGCCCAACGGCAGCGGCACAAACATTCCTGCAGCAAGCCATATATGTGTGCGCTTCCGTAGCTGAACTCGACCCCATGCATCCAGATCCCACCACGCCCCGACTTAGACACCTCGAACACCATCCACCAGGGTCCACCGCACCCCAACCTTGGCACCATCCCCACCGCCCCGTGCATGTTGCAGGCTGCGGCAGCGGCGGAGGAGCGGCGTGCTGCCGAGCGGCGCACTGCCGACGAGTGTGTGATGCTGCGCCGGGCGCTGGACAGTGCAATGGCGCAGGTCAAGAGCATGCACAGCGAGAGCAACACGATGGTAGATAAGAAGATCATCGCGAAGCTCCTGGTCACGTACTTTGAGCGAAACTGCGCGCGCGACGTGCTGACGCTCATGGGGCGCATGCTGGTGCGTGGGGGACACACTGTTGCTGTGTGGGATGTTTTAGTGCGTGGGTGGATTGCCCGTGTGTATGGGTGTTGCGTGTGGTGCTTGCTGACGCTCATGGGACGGTTGCATGCCAAGTCCTGCATACTGATACCTGCGGATTTGAGATCAGGGGGTGGTCAGTCTGCTTGGGTATGGGGTCGCGGGCTTTCACCCGGGTGGAGATCAGCGGATGATCAGTGCGGAGGTAGCAGGCTCGCTTGCAGCCGCGAACACGCAGGTCATAGGACTTCTGCATCACTAGCTCTTCTAACCAACCAAGCTCGTCCTTTCTTCGTTCCTTGCTTGCTTTGTTGCCACTGCGCTGACTCCACTCGCTCTCACGACCTGCATCACACTGCTGCCTCACACAGAACATGAGTGAGGAGGAGCAGGCCAAGGTGGTGGCGGGCGCGAACCGGCGCGGGCTGGTGTCCCGTGTGGTGGGGGCGCCCTTCTCCCTGGTGGCCGGTGCAGGCCGCGCGCTGGTGGGGGGTGCGGTCCACGCCGGCGGGCCACATGCCAGTGGCGGCAGTGTTGGTGGTGGGTCCAGCAGTGGTGACTCCCTCGCAGATCAGTGGGTCAACTTCCTACTGAGCCAGGCAGAGCGAGATGCGCAAGCACAGCAGGCCGCGCAGCTCGGGACCGCGGGGCATAGCAAGCCACTGCATGGGGTGCCCAGCCCAGCGGACGCCAGCAGCCAGTATGGCAGCCAGTATGGCACGTCAGGGCCTGGTGGGGAGGCGGCATCTCATGCGGCGGTGCACCAATCTGCGCACCTGCAGCATCAGCATCAACAGAGCGCCCAACCTGCGAATGCGGCGGCGTTGCAGCACCCGCGCCCGTCGTTCATGCCGTCCCAGCCCGCAGCCCACCCGCCCACGCAGCGCGCGCAGCCCCCCGTAGCAGCGCTCACAGCAGCGCCTGCTCCAGCCATCAGCGCGCCCACCCCTGCCCCTGCTACGCAAGCAGCCGCCACGCCGGCCACATCCCTGCCTCCAGCCGCCACAGGTGGTTTCAGTGCACCTGGGGGGTCTGTGGGGGGCAGTGCTGGGTCCCAAGGCCCACGCACTAGTGCGAATGGAGCAGCTGCCCCTTCAGCTGCGGCTGCAGGCATGCCATCTTGGATGGCTGCCGCCATGTCCCTGCAACCCCCCAGCTTTTCTGCTGGCACCCTCACCACACCATCAGGAGGCTCTGCGTCAACACCTGCACCCATGCAACCCGCACCCATGCAGCCGCCTCTTGCAAGCAGGCCCAGCTGGCAGGGCTCTACAGGCAATGTGGTGGCATCCGCCACAACCCCTCTGCCCTTCTCCACATCACCTTTCCCAAATGCAGCTGACCCTGCTGCGCCAACACCACAGCAGCAGGGCAAGCAGCAGCCAGCGCCTGCTGCACCATTCAACGGCCTGCCCCAACCCATGGCTTATTCATCTGTACCGCCTCCGTCGTACGGTGGCCCGCCACCTAACCTGTACAGCCAGCAGCAAGCAGTACAGGGCAACAGCCAGCAGTACAGCCAGCAGTACGGGGCCAGCAGTACATATCAGCCCCCAGGCGGTGGGCTGCCACCCCCTGGGCCTTTTGCCAGCCCCTACATCCCACCACCACCTGCAAGTGTGAGTGGCGGCAGCCTCCTGGGATTGAGTGGCTACAGTGGCACGGGCTATGTCGGGCTGGGGGGTCTGTCTGCGTCCAGTGTTGGCCTAGGGTCAGGCCAGTTCAGTGCACCCAACACCCCTTTCCTTCCCAAGTGAGGTGCCATGGCACAGCTGGCACTGGCAAGGCCCCAGGGTTTGCTGCACCCGCCATTGGGCATTGGTACATTGGAACAGGATTGGAGCCAAGGGGTTCTAAGGGATGTTGGCTGGAGCTGCTAGGAAGTGAGCCTTTGTCTGAGTATGAGGATTGGCTCAGGAGGT
>BDCZ01000439.1:16022-46648 GCA_001662365.1 Chlamydomonas applanata | reverse complement strand
GGGCAGGGGGCCAGGGGGGGGGGGTGCGGGGAGGTCCCCCCCTGCGCCGCAGAGCTTTTATTTGATATCCAATTGAAATCACAATGGCAAACTTGCATTTGTTTCAAAAATCTTCAAGGGCCACAGCATTCAAAGGCCCCTGTAGCCTGCCCATGTCTGTTGTTGCGCAAGCTTGCGCCACAGCGCGCACCAGCAGCCTACCCAGCACCCACTCCACGCCACCCTGCATTCTTAGATGCCGCGGTGCACAACGCCCGCCTTCCAGTGCTGCATTGCCCTGGCAATGGGGAAGGTGCCGAGTGTGTACCTTCGATCCATGAACAAGCGCACGAAGCCACAGCAGCATACTCAGAAAAGCGTGTACGCTGCTGCCCGCAGTCACACGCACGAACCCTGTCTGTGGTGCATGGAGTGCATGCTGCGCTGCACATTAGCTTGGATGTCCCGGTGCACAACACCCTTCCTCCAGTGCTCAGTGCCCAATGGGGGAGTGCACCTGCAATCCATGCATGGAGGCACACGCATGCATGAGTCAAAAGTAAGTCAAGAAAGTCATGAGCTACATCATTTGCGCCAAACCGGCTGGACTGGACGTAATTGTCGCAGACATCAGATTCCATTTGCGTCAACATCCATATACGGTAACGAGAGCGTGCGAGCCTGCGGCTCGCCGGGTTACCAGCAGTAACGAAAGAGCACTCGGCGATTCCAGGTCAGGTTTGCCCAATTCGGGCCCGCCCGCTTACCGAGGTTACTTGGTTACCGTTGCCCGCATCACTGCCAAGGACATGCGCTGCGCCCGTTGGGAGTATGATGACTGGTTCCTTCCTTCTGGAGGCTGTGGCCAAAGGGTGCCTGATAGAAGCTGAAGGGGCTGCAGAACACCGTGCTTGCATGGTGTTGCTGGGGGCGGTGCGCTGGAAGACCACACAGCCATCTTCTCAGCCTCCTAGATGCCAAGCTGCCTGTCATTAGAGTACAGCAGGCACACAATCTGATGACAATTGCTGATGGCTTTTAAAATGTCCTGTGCGCAGACCGTGGTGAATGCGCTGGCTGGGAAGCCTCAGGGCGACGCACACCCACACAACAAATGAGCCAATGCCAGAGTCATGGCAATGATATGGACGCCTTCCAATGGAGTGACTGGAATGGCTTTGGAGTCATACAAATGCCTGTGTGTTGTGTTCGCACAGAGGCTGTGCATGGCAGTATGATGGCGGCCGTGCATGTGCCTGGAGTGACCATTGGTGTATGCACTGCTCTGGAGGTGGAACAGGCCCCAAGTCATTGCCTTGAATTGACGAGCTCGGTCACAAGTTGATTGTACGTGCAGCTGGTGACATGGCATCAGCGTCTCAGTTTGAAGTACTTGAGAGTTGCCTGCAACACGTGCATGTACCTGCCGGTTTTCCTTAGCCGCGTTCGCTGTTCCAGTGTGGCGTTGCGCCTCAGCCTGTGTAACCATAACCATAACCTGCCAAGCTGTTACATGTAGGCGTGGTGTTCGATAGTTGGGAGATCGATTGGCTGTTTGATTGGGTGGGGGTTGGGGGTTGGATAAGGGTGAGACTCGGTTTGTGCATGGGTCCAGGGTCATGGTGTGTGCGGGGGCCAGGCCAGGGGGCATGCAGCTGAAATGCGGCCTGTCGCTGTAAACCCACAGTTGATGCGCCATACCTGCTTCTCCCAACTGCCTCCTGTTATTGTTCCATTGAAAAAGCATGGCCCAAATCCATTATCCTCCAGCCTGTGCTGTTCCCACTGCCATGGCACTTACATTGCCACAGTGTGGCAGTGATCACTTGGGGCGTACAATCATGGCCTGGACGTGGATCCTCTCCTCACCGCACAACTTTCAGGTGTTAACTGGCCGGGCTCTGTTGATGCATGTGACTCGACATGCGCCTGCCTTTACAAATGTTCATAAATACTGCATGTGTTTTTTACTGCCCATGCTGTCTACCTGCATGGCACGACGGCTCAGCTGAAACCTACCTGACAATTTGAAAGTCATCATCATGTTTATGTTGGGTACCCCCAAAGCGGCTGCTGGTTGCCGAAGCGGATTTGTGTACTGTGGTCGTGCAGAAATGAACGGAATGCAGCAATGTTGATGAATCAATACCTACTGCGAGCCTCTGCGCGGCTACTGCGGCTGCCCACCCGCGCTATGGCCACAGCCCTCACGTACCTGCACCATTACTCGCTCACTAAGCACCTGATCGACACCCCGGCCCCATCGGACCAGGTGTGACGGTGATCTTGAAGGATGGGAGAATACGCAGTGAGCATGCCATGGGGCAGGGCATCATGCTGCAGGAGGATTTGGGGCACTGCAGCAGGGCCGGTACATGTGCATGCATCCCATCGGCATGGTTGCATGCATGCCTTGCATGACACAGCAGCTACTAATGCAGCTTGTGCGCCCTCACTTAATGAGCCGCACAGGTGGCGGTAGCAGCGTGCATCTTCCTTGCAACCAAGGTTGAGGAGGTGGCGGGTGCGTGACAGCAGGGTGGTGCCGCTCGGTGCTGTGCACGCATGCCACTGCCCTGTGCTGCATTCCCATGTCAGCACTTGCTGCCCTGCCCTGCCTCCCTGTCAACTCCAGCATACAGCTTGCATGCCTCTGCTGGTTTACTACCTGTTGGTTACGTGACCTGGCTGCACATGCACCTGGTTGCCCTGCCCTCCGCAGTGCCAAACAATCACCTACTGAACGTTGTGCTCATCCTACACCAGCTGCTGTCGTCCGGGCAAGTCACCCCCCGCGCCCTCCACAGCTTCCGTGCACAGCAGCCTTCCACCACTGCAGCCGCCACCAAACTCACTGAAACGCCAACCACAGCAGGCGCAGACACGGGGCCTGCGGGCGCAGCAGCCGCTGGTGCTACTGGCTCAAGTGCAGACCCTGATGCTCCTGGAGCAGGCCCTCCTGCTTTGCATCACCCTAAAGCAGTTGCAGAAACCATGGATGGGTCGGGACCAGCTGGGGCCACACAGACAGGTGCCATGAGTGAAACAGTGAATGGGTTGCAGGAGGTGGAGGTGGCTGATGGGGATGGAGAGAGCCAGCGGCTGGAGCGCCTCGTGGCTTCAGCAGAAGTGCTGGTACGTATGTTCATATGTTCGATCGTATGTTCATATGTTCGTATGCTCATATGTTCGGTCCCTTGGCCCCATAAGTGCATGGCTGACTTGTGGTGGCAGCTGTCGGCAGCAAGGGTAAGAAAATATATAAAATTTGCAAGCATGCGCACGTGTCCATGCCTTTTGCCCAGTATCGCATGCCAGGCCTGCACAATCAGCCATGCAAGTGCGTGCCTACATGGCTGACACACCCTGTACAATGTGCCCGGCTGTGTGTAGGTGGGGCAGGCGTACTATGACGCAAAGGCACAGCTGCTGCAGGCGGAGCAACAGGTGCTGCGGCTGCTTCAGTTCCAGCTGCGAGTGGCACACCCAGCAGGTGCCCTGCTTCATGTCCTTGCAGCCCTGGACGCCCCTCGGCCGGTCGCCAGGGCGGCTGTTGCACTGCTCAGCGATGTGGCCACCTTCACTGACCTGCTGGCCCCGGCTGGCACGGCAGCAGTGGGGCTGGAGGCAGGCCGGGAGGTTCGTGGCATTACACATGGCGGTACACATGGTAGTTCACATGGCGGTACACCTGCGGGGGTGGCCACAGCAGCGGGTGCTTTGGCAGCAGCGGCAGGGGCACACGCAGCAGGCGGGGCGTTTGAGGCAGGGAGCATGAGTGGGGAGGAGAGGGAGGTTGAGGTTGCAGTGGCGTGCACATTGCTGGCGTCTGAGATGCTTGGGATGCCACTGCCCCGAGGCCGGAGGGGCAGGAGGAGTGGCGACAGGAGGGAGGGGTGCGTGGGTGATGATGGGTGCGCTCAGCTGCTGGACGGCGCACATGGGGAGCAGGGTGGAGCATGTGATCAGCCAGCAGATGACAGATGGCAGCCGCAGCCGTACATGCCGTCCGATCTGGACGCAGGATCATCAGGGCAGAACAGCAACGTTGAGAGGGAGGGTGCTGACGGCGGTGCAGGCCAGCATGCGCCTGGATGGGTTGAGGCGTTCGGTGTGCAGCGGGGGCGTGTCATCCAGCTGGCAGCCCACATCTTTGACAGACTTGTGGCTGCTCGGCGGGGCCTTGATGTCATGCAGGACGCAGCCGCAGGTGCAGCAACAGCTCTGGAGCTGCAGGTGGCAGGGGGGGTGGCGACAACAGAGGTGCAGCCGCATGCGCCACATTCCGAGGGATGAGGTTCCGGCAGCAGCAGCACATGATCACAACAACAGAACCGGCGCTGATGGACGCCACCGTTCTCACCACGGCAGGGCTGCAGCTTGTTCACCAGGGCTCACCAGGGCTCTCCAGGGCTGCGGCTGCACTGATGCTGATCGCACTGCCCAGCGGCCACCCTGCTCTGTGGCCTCTCCAGCAGCGGGCCTGCCTTGTGCTGGTGGCCCCACACCAAGGTGCAAGCGCCATGCCCCACCTGCCCGGACGCCCATGCTTCACAGACCCATGCATTCCATCCAGCCACTGTGCACAGCCCGCATCACACTGCAAGCATGGGCTGTACCACACGGATGGGTTGTGGCTGTGGCTGTCCAATAAACAGCATGACACGTTGGGTGCTACTGGAGGCCGCAACCCTAAACCCTTATGTGTAATTCTCACATCATCCCCTGCCACATCGTATTGGCATTCTTAGCGAAGGCAGGTGCCACTATGGTATAGGCATGGACGTAGAGATGTATGACGGGGGCCCAGATGGGGGCCCAGATCACCAGGGTGGGAGATTGCTGTCACTGCCTCAGGGCGTGCTCTCAATCATCTGGAACTATCTGCCCAAGAGCTCACGCAACATGCTGTACCGCACCAGCCGTGCCCTGCAAGTCATGTTGTCCGATTCAGCTACTGATTTGAGCGTGCAGCTGCGCAACAGCACAACGGGAGACGTGTATGATGGGCGCTTTGCGGGGCTACATCCATCGACCAAAGTCCGGCATGTGACGCTGTCAAAGGGCACCGCAGCAGCAGGCGTGGAGCCCGGCTCGGACTGCTCCATCATGGCGTACTTTTGCAGCACGCTCGCAATGAACGTGCACAGGCCCTGGAGCCATGTGACAAAAATAAAGATGCAGGTGCGCTGCGAGTCGCATGCTGCCATCTGATCTGGTGCCACTTGCATGGGGTGCAGGCCTGCACTCTGTGCATGGTGTCAGCACGCATCGTGCACAGCATGCCCATGCGACCTGTGCATGCCTGCCTGGCTGCATACTGTGCAGGGCCTGTGGCTGGATGCAAGCTCTGCCCCCCTGCACATCATCACACCGTGCCTCACGTGTCTGGAGCTGGATCGCATGAAGCTGGGCCAGAGCTTCTTTGCAGCACTCAGCGGCACCACATCGCTACAAGCACTCCGGCTGAGCAGGTGCGCGTTCGCGCATGGCCCATCCCTGCTTAGAGGATGGGTTGCATGCTGCTTGGCTTGGTACAGGATGGAGCTCTCCGCCTTGTGCACAGTGCCTTGCAGCTGCTGTGTGCTCAAGGGCTGCCTCCAGCTCCAGACCCTTGAAAAAGTGTGGGTTGGACGGGGTCCAGACTTCAGAGGCCTCCTGACGCACGAGCAGCCACCTCATCGTGCGTTGGCTTGCCTGATTCAAGCCTGCCACATGACACACATGTGAAGTGCACCCGCTTTCACGTTCTTCCAACTCTGTTGTCCATGCAATTGCTGCCCACAGGTGCCAGCTACTTGACATGAGCACCCTCATGTCCCTCCATGCCCTGTCAGCCCTGCCGTCTTTAGAGCTTGCCTTGACAGATGGCACCGGACTGGTGGAGCAGCCAGGAGCAGCAACAGGTAGGGGGCCTCACGATTGCAACTATGGCTTTGACGTTTGAGATGCGTACGTTCATGGGTAATGTTATGGTTGCTGGAGCTGAACGCTCACCCTGAACCTTAATAGAATCTGACAGCGCTCACTTGCATCGCTGTGGAACGTTGTGATGTGTGAGGCTTTGGGGCGACACCGCCCACCAGCGGGGTGTGTGCTTGTACTACCGTTTTTGTTTCCGGCTGCACGGTATCATGCGTCATGTGCAGCTGGTGGGTTCCCGCGCTGCGACCTCTCAACCAACCAGCCTCCATCTGTGTGTGCTGGCGATTGCGGAGCCCTGATGGCATGGCGCAGCTCACGCCATCACTCAAACTGACGCGCAATTGTATGCGCTGCTTGCTACCGACCTACCGTGCCGCTCCATCAGCCAGCAGTGGGGCTGCGCAGCTTGAGCCAGTGGTGTGCTGCTTGGCGGCGGGGCCCCTGTCCCGTGTGATCACACATCTGGAGCTCGGGGGCCCAAATGACTGTGTGGTCGAGGCGCAGTGGCCGGGCATCTTGCGTGCGCTGGGCGGCCTGAGCGCGCTCACCGCACTCGTTTTCTGTGCACAAGGCACAGATGAGGCGATCTTCAGGTGTGCTGCCCGCTGGGTGTTGTGTGTATGTACTAGCTGGGTTGGGCTTGCTTGCGCTTGACATGATTGTGTCAGTACTCAGGGTGGTATGGAAGCGGCGGCGACGCTTGTAAGTGCGCTGTATATACCTTGCAGCACCGTTCTTGAAGCCAGGAACGCATGCTGCGCCCCACCGCACTCGTGCCCTCACACCACCCCCAACCCCACCCTCCCACTGCACCTCACCCCCCACACCTGGAGCCATAGAGCTATCCGCTTCTACGATACAACTGCATTTTGTCATTGCCCATGAATTTGTACATTTCCTGCTGCAGGCTGCCCTCCGAGCTGCTGATACCGCTGGCGACGGGGTGCCAGCAGCTGCGGTCCCTGGTGCTGCCCCATGATCTCACAGTCCGGCCGCCTGGCGGCATGCAGGTGGGTGTGGTGCTGGCACTGGCACATTGGCGGGCATTGTGGCTAATGGTGGCGCTGGGGCTGGGGCTATTGGCTGTGGCTGAGGCTGAGGTTGTGGCTGTGGTGCCTTTCGCATGTTGGGAGGTGTTAGGTCACCTCGTTGTCTCCTCATGACGCATCGATCTGCCTACAGCATGGCCTCCCATGCTTCCTTCTAGCACCCATGCTCCTTCTTGTGAGACCTAGTTCCCTGAATTTGCTTCAATTCGGCACCTGGAGCTCACCAATCTACAGTGTACCATCCCACGCCAACCACTTCTCACCAGGCTGACATGCTGCACCCTGGACCCCGACCCTCTTCCCATGCAGGCACTCATGGCGCTGCCCCACCTCATGAATATAGACATCGGAGGGTTTGACGCGGACCGTGCCACGCTACAGCAGGCACTAGCACGCACTCCACCATCAAATGGCGGCACACACCCCAACCCAGCTGCAGGGACTGGCGGTGGTGGGACGGATGGGGCGGCTGCGGGGGACCAGTCGCAGCCCGGTGTGGGTGTGGGAGGGAGCGCGCAGCAGGCCGCGTGCGCGTGGCGGCACCTGTCCCTGCACCTCCTACACGAGCCTGCTGACTTGGTGGCGCTGCCGCTTGAGAGCCTAGTGGTGAGATTTTTGTGTAGTGTGGGGGCAGAATGGCTTGTTGCAGGGGTCTTGGGTGCCCAGATCCTGAGGATCTGCTGAGCCTAGGGCCAAGTGGTGAGCCAAGAGCCTAACGGTGAGGCGGCTGTGGAGTTTGGGTAGGGAATGGCTTGTCGCAGTATTGTCGGGTGCCCAGATCATGAGAATCTTGTACAAACCTATGGCCCTGGGGTCGGGGGTAGGGGTCCGCTTGCTTGTCAAGGGCGTGTCAAGAGCCTGTGCTGGACACTTGCCTAGATCTGGGCTACGGGCCTTGGGGGCCTGCGTACAGCTTGGGAAGGGATTTGTGCGATAGGACGGGTCCCCGGTGCACTTCACATGAAGTGAGCGGCTGCAACGCCGGTGTCAGGGCTCCCCTGGTAAGGATGTGACATAGGTTGTGACACAGGTTGAGCTCTTCTGCAACGATGATCTCACGCTCTTCTTCATGCGCTCTCATCCCTGTGCCTGCACTGCACCGCAGTCGCTGAGGCTGAATGGTCTTTTCTTCCGTGCGGGGGAGGAAACAGCGCTGCAGGCCGCGGGGCTGCGGTTGGCAGCAGCGAGGCTGGCGGCGTGCAGGGTCAAGCCCACTGAAACCCACTTCATTCTCATGTGAGCTACTGGAGCTCTGCTTACTCTTACTTACTGGAAGCCACGCTGTCAATGTTGCCCATGATTGGAAACTAGCGGAAACTGTCAGCCTTCAAGAACCAGAATTGTGCCAATTGTATGTGTGCTGGCTCAAAGAGGCCTAAGCGGCCTGCTGGCTTTCTCTCTGCTGCCGCACCACCACCCCTGTGCCCCCCTCTCCGCTGCACTGCTGCTGTGCTGTGGGCCATCCGTCATCGGTACTTGTACTGTACCGTGCTCGTATGGCACGGCGTACGATGTAACCAAAACACACGCAGCCAATGGCCAGTACACGCTGTTACATCAAGACATGCTTCATTGAGATCGTAGCCAGGTCATAAAACCACCGGGGCAAGCACACCGCTGCTCCATGACAAAGCTTGCATCACACATATCACCTGATCATAGGGCTGAGTCATCGAATGAGGAGGACATGGAGGGTGCACTGCCGGATGGTGACGAGGCGTGGCCCCTTCAGCGGCTGTCGCCGTCGCTGCATGCAGCAACTCCCTTTATGTATCTGGGCACCCGACTGCAGCTGGATGGTTTTCAGCTGGATGCGGCGGGTAAGGGTGGACAAGTGGGGGGTGGGCTGGGGCAACCGCCGGCCGTTTGGGACCGGGTGTTAAGCGGTGATGAGCTGATGGAAGAATGGATTTGGTCTGGTCGATTGGGAACTATAGGCTCAATGAACCTGGACCTGTCACCTGTGCTTCCATGCAGATCTGGCCGCGCTGGGCGACATGTTTGCTGAGATGCCCGATGGCTTGCAGGCACTCAAGCTGGTGCACTGCAGGTAAGGCCAGGGGGTTGCTGTGCTTGTCTCAGGGGGCTGGATCCTGGTGCTTATGGCTTCAGGTGTATGGTTCCTTGTCCTGTGCACCCAGCTTGCCCAACCTGGTGGCCAGTCCAGGATGAGGCTGAAACTGTGTCATGCCCCTTGCAAGTTCAACTGCCATGTACTTCATCGGCTGGCCAGCAAGAAACGTGTGTGAGATAGCCGGCCAGCTGGCTGCGCCCGTTCCACTCCGCCTGCACCATTCAGCCACTCAAATACTACACTTCACGCCTCACACCTCAAAACCTTGACCCTTGCCCTTCACCCTTGCCTCCGCACGCTCGCAGCATGACACATGGCGCATGGGCGGCGCTCAGTGCGCGTCGGTTCCCAGTCCTGCGCACTATCTCCCTTGCCTACCCCACAACCCTGGTACGCAGTGGTGGCAGATGTAGTTTGGTGCTGCCACAGGACGCAGCAAAACCCATCAGCTGCACACACGTGTTCCATGCCGAGCGTGCTGGCAGGCTGCTGCATGTCCTGCATTCGCACTGCAGCTGCAAACGATATGCTGCCTGCTGTCTGCTGCGTGCTCGCGTGCTAGTCGTGCAACTGCACGCCGCACCTCCATGGCTTGGCTTGTTAATCGCACCGATGCCCGACGCCCAGTAGTGCTGGGCACCACGCACCTACACACATTCCCACGCAACCTTACCTATACTTATATATATTATATTATATGCACCACGCACTGCCGCTGGGCCGCACCGGCCCAGCAGCTGCAACTACATCAGCAACTGCCAACGTCACCTGTCGTGCGCGCACCACGCCCGTTCACCTGCCGCAGTTCACTGGTGCAACGCTAGCGGCCTTCTGCATGGCGTGGCCCGAGGACCGACCACTGGACATGTGGTTGGAGCTGGGGACGGTGCGCATGTGTCTTCGTCTCCAGTTGTCTTTATCTACTTGCCTCCTGTCCAGGCCCGTCACCACTGCTGCTGCTATTATGACCAGCGGGCGGCTGGTACCTACCTTGTACTTCTAGTATGGCATAGCATGAGTATAGTTCCCAGTAGCGGGCGGGTCAAGCAGACTACTGACAACAACGAAACACCTGGCTGTCGTGCTGATACTCTGCCCCACCCCCGCAGATGTCCTCGCGCGAGGTGCAGGCCGTAGATGACTGTGTGTGCGTGCTGCGCGCACACGGCCGCAACCAGCCCGTTATTCACACAACTCCGTGGATGGGCTTGGCAGAAGATCAGGCAGGGGCTGGTGGTGGCCAGCACCACTGACAGGGGCATGGGCTACTGGAACAGCTGCTTGGGGGAGGCATTGGGGTAGGCAATGGGTGAGATCATCCCAGTCGGGTGTAGAATGTCGAGTCATGGACACTTGTAATCTCGCAGCAGCTGCAGCCAGCATAGGGACTAGGGAACAACATCCTGCTGTGCGGCGGAGTGGTGCTGCTGATGTAGGGCCGGGCTGCGGCTGTGGCTACAGCAGGGGGCTGACCATCATGTCTCTTAACTGATGCCGTCCTGAAGGTGCTGTGCTGCCGCTTGCATGCGTGGGGTCACCACTAACCCACTGGTTGTCTGCCTTCTGCAGCTGCACAGATAGGGTCGGCAGCAGCTGGTGTTGGCTGAGAATCATGGGTTGCGGTGACTACTCTGTGTGGCGCGGGGGGGACAGAAGGCTTTGATGTGTGCAGGGATCAACCAGGATGATTTGCCAGCGCAGGCATGATGCCTCAACAGTAATATTTGGCCGGTGTGATCTGGTTTTTGTTCAACAACCTTGACGCCTTGAGAGGAACAACCTGTCCCTATACCAGTCTAAGCCATGCCTCACAGTACCCCTACCCTGCGCACCGTGTGTCAAGCCTGAGAGGCAGAAGTTACCCTTCGGAGCTTGCCAGGACCTGTGTCAAGCCATGAATTGCAGGATCCCCAGCACGCAACCACGCAAACAAATGAGGTCAGCCCTCCCAATGCCAACAGCCGTGCACCACTAGCATTCCAGCCACGTGTTTCAACCAGGGTCGCCTCGCTTGCAAGTTGCCACTGCCCCTGACATCATCAGTCAACGAAGTTGTGCAAGCTAGTCTCAAATGCACCAACCTGCTGCCCATCCAATGCGCCCACCAATGCAGCCTCTGGCTCTGCACACCGCAGCCTATAACAGTCATAACCTGCTGTGGTGTTTAGTGACGCACACGACACCCACCCCAGCCGTGCGCCTATGATGTTTAGCCTTGTGACATCCAGCCGAGTTTTGACCCCGAGCCTCACCCCACGCAGCTGGCAACACAGCATGCAATCACCTCGCAGCCCGACTGCCAGCCGTCGCACCAACTGCATTCCGTCATACCCTCGTTCTCTGGCTCACAGCCCTGCCGCCACAAAGCCGATGGCCATGCCCAGCGACAGACCCGCGCCCACACCCGCTGGGAACGCTTTCTTCGTCTTGACGAAGCGTGTGATGAAGAAGGTCGCAAGCAGAGCCGTAATGCCTGCGGCGCAGGGAGGGCAGCAGTACATCATGATGGAGAGGCAGTACAATAGGGGCAGCACTACAGTGGTACAATAGGGCAATACCATGGAAGCGGCAATGCAGGGGGAGGTCGGCAAGGTGAAGTGGTCGGAAAGCCAACAGGTGCGCTGTACCACGTGCAGGCATTCAAGGCCAAGCCAGGCCAGGCCTGGCCCGCCAAAGCCAGGGACTGGAGATACACCCTCTGAGACCGTGCTATGGGCATCTGTTTACCGAATCACCCAATCCCACCCTTACCCTGGTCACCCTCACCCTGGTCACACAGCGCTCTTAGCACACGTCACCCAGCCACTATCCAAGCATGGCACAGCACAGCAGCATGAATGGAAGGCAGCGCAGCATGCGTAGATTGCGTACGTGCACACGCACCGATTGCAACGCGCGCTGCACCCAAGGCGCCCGGCCCCGTCATCGAACGCGCGCACAGGGCCAGGATAAGGGCTGTTGACAGTCCACCACCCAGTGACTTGGGGCTGCCGGCCTTGCGGAAGCCCATGATGCCGCCCACTGAGCACACAGCGACCGGCGCGAGAAGATGCCATACACAGTGTTTGCATGGGCTGGGGCCAACTCAACTTGCCATGTCCAGCAGGGCGTGAGCACAGTCTCCTTGCAACAGGGCGGACAGTCCCGTGCCCAGCCCAGCCAAGGCGTTCTGCTGTCTGTGCAATGAGCTCGCTCACCCATCTCCAACCATGCACTACAGGGGACCCACCTGCAAGGAACGCTGCAAACAGGTATGTCCAAAGCTGCATGGGATGGCTGCCGCCACCATTGCCGCCGCTGCCATCGCCGCCGCTGCCCCCCGTGCCGGCATTGAAAACCTTGCCACCTCCACCCCCTGAGCCAGCAGTGAACACTTTGCCATTGTTGCTGGCGCCGAGCGGTACGCCTGGCCGGCTGCCTGTCAGCACGGGGCGGGGCGCTGCAGACATGCGATAGTGGAAGGACGGCATTCGTTAGGTTGCATACGTGCATGCTGGGCTTGCTCAGGCGCCCGGCAGCACTGTCACATGCAGCTGCTGCATGGCGATGTGACAAAAACACTGCTCATCAGAGCTGCTCTCCCTGTGCATGTATCGTCAAGGAGCCTACCGGCAGAGGCATGCACCAGTGACACGCGCAAGCTGGGTGCTCCAGGCAAGGCGGAGCTTCGATGCAAGACCGATGCCCTGCAAGCACCAGATAAATCGCATTGGGTGTCCCGTAGGCTAAAATAGTTACCGTCACTGCTTCTTAATAAAAGGAAACTGTCGGATCACGAAGCCCTACCTCAGGAGCATCGGGCAGGAAGCTTTTAGCATGTACGCCATGTTTATACACACTTGTGTGCGACGCGGCACTGCCGACATGATCGATGATCTAAAACCCCAACTCAAAACCCTTGTGAGGCTTGACGAAATAGTCCGCACAACGCCGACAAAAGAGTGAATGAGCAAATAGAGTTCATAAAAGCATGTATGCTTGAGATAGCACCTGGGGCTTCAAGGGGCATCCGAGTTGGCTTGGAAGCCCTAGCCTGCAGATCCTGATGCTTCTACAGTAGCTGCAATTGCACTGTGGTATTGCAGCTTGCGGCGGGCCGACATGCATGCTGCTGTTGCTCGTACTGCCGTACCCGCCCACAAACACCGCCGTGGAGTCCCGGCCACTTGTCACGCACCGACACCGGTCACTTGCAGCCAATTTGTTTGTAGGCAGCATGCATGGCTTGGATCAGTAGTCTGAGGGACGTTTGAGGTTGGGGCAAACACAGCATCCTGGCGATTTGGCCGTGAGGCGGCTGGCTACTGAACTATTGGCGTGACTGGCTAAGGTGCGATGGAGTGCATCCGACCGAGGTGATCTGGGGGTGGGGGGAGTACACAGCTGTGACTAGCAACTATTGTGGCAGAATGTGCTGCACAGTGGGAGGGAATGAAGCTCATATCGTCATATGTTTTTGGATCAGCTCCACCCGGACCGATTTGGCTGTTTGAGGCTGAGACTCTCATGTGTGCTGAAACCTGGGTGGGCATGAGGCAGGCGCTGTGGCGTGTAGGATGAAGACGCGCAAGACTGATGGTTTACAGCCACAGTGTTCTTAGCACTGCTGTGTCATTCATTGCGTCCACCAAGCCGGAAGCGTGACCACACAACCAGAGCGGAACAGACATTCAGATCAGAGGCTCTCACCTCTAGTCCATGCGCTGCACACAAACGAAAAGGCCCCCACACAATCATAAAAGGGAAAAGATCTCACACGAGAGCTTCGTGCGCCTCAAGCGTCTCCTGCAGGCCACATCACACTGGTCCCAGGCTTGTCATTCCTCACACTGGTCACACAAGACGTGACTCCCCACACATCAGCCCGGCAAACCAACCCAGCCGAGCTGGCTCGTGGTTTTGCCTTGCATGAGTGGCCAGCTGTGTAGGGTGGCAATGTGAAGTGCATGAGCGCGTGCATGAATCCATGCCAAATTCTGCACGCCCTGTCCCATGCAGCCAGCATGTTCCAAGCGACAGCAAGTGCCTTAGATGAGTGGCAGCTGGTGGACAGCCTGTCGGCTTCATGGTGTGCCCACGTAGTGCCAGACGCAACCATCATCTGGTTGCCCGAATTCCCTGCACAAACGGCAGTGCTAGTCCCATGCAAGATATGGGTGCAGAAACATGCAGGAAACGGAAAGCATCTTCACCATGAAGGGGGTGTGGAAGCCCTGCAGTGCCTGCAACGATCCACCACCCATATCCACGACCTTTTCGTCCATCACCAGAAACCTCGCCAGCTCGATCACACCAAAGCCTGATGCAGAGCCCCAATCAAAGCCACAGCTTGATAAAGAGCAGGCCTGCTGATGCACACACCACTCATGTGGAAAAGAAGACCCTGCGATTGCCAATGTCAACAAATAATGTATCCCCGTCCAGACTCCAGACCTGACAGCACATACGCTTTGTTTTCCAGATGCATGCCATCAGCAATGACGCCCGAGCATGGCAAGCCCATGTCACACGCGCCACTGAAGCCACGACCTTATACTGCAGCCCACATCCAGTACGATCACAGTCACACAAGTGTACCTAAGCAAAGGCCACTGCTCATGCCCTCCCGCGTAGATGTCCAGGCGCAGCACACCAGCTGTTTATTCGTAGCACATGTAGCACACCTCTCCCACACTCGTCACGCCCGCCTGCATCACAAATGTTCAATCCAAGCGCCTCCATTGCCTGATCACAAGGCACACCGCAGGCAGCCTTCTACGCCTCGCCGCTGCTGCTCCTACACCTTCTAGCTGCAGCGGCACCTTCTGCTGCAGCAGCAACGGAGTCTGCTCCTGAGGTCCCACATACGGCCGCGATGACCAGCCTCCCAGCCACAGTCCGTGGCGCACAGCTCAGTTGCGCTTCTTGCCAGCGCCCCAGGGCACATATGGCTCAATGTAGTCGTTGTACCACTTTGCAACACGCAGAGGGGTGCGGCCATACACCATGGCATATGTTGTCGCGATGCAGACGCCGCCGCCGACCCAGTTGCCCAGTGTGGATGGGATGAGGT
The DNA here is from genome assembly GCA_001662365.1 of Chlamydomonas applanata. Taxonomy (NCBI): domain Eukaryota; kingdom Viridiplantae; phylum Chlorophyta; class Chlorophyceae; order Chlamydomonadales; family Chlamydomonadaceae; genus Chlamydomonas; species Chlamydomonas applanata. The sequence continues at coordinate 31,569 of BDCZ01000439.1, read as the reverse complement.
TGTGCCAGACGTACTGCTTGACAGTCACGTGCGCGCCCATGGCCCAGGCCATGGGGAAGAGGAACTGGTTGGCGATGCAATGCTCAAAGCCCACGGCCGCAAAGGTAGAGATGGGCAGCCAGATGCCGAAGAACTTGCCGGTAAGGTCCTACAGAGGGGTGCATCAACAGGGGGCAGGATGGGAGATGGGGCGATATGAGCCATACTCGTATACGGTAGTAGCTATGAGCAGAGTCGCACTCATATGGACTCGTACAACGCAATGTGCAGCAGCAGCATCGGCAGCGAGCAATGTACGACGAAATCAGAGAAGAGGTACAGTGGTACTGCTTGGGTGAAGGATACGGGGCTCAGGGGTCGAGAGTTGAGGGGTGTAGGGTTCGGGGTCGAAGAGTTAGGGCCTGCACACCCTGATCGCAGCACCCTAACCTGGCTCCTATCCACCTTCGTGCCTAAGTACGTACCTGGACAGCACCTTCATCATTCTGGTAACTGCAATACTTATGCATTGTTATTACTAACCGTTTCAAGGTTGCTGTGGAGCCAAAGGGTCACGGTTCGCACCTGTGCGCCGTTGGCCATCCATGTCGCGATGCCCACCAGCCAGTTGCCAAAGATGCCCTTGACAAACACAGCGCCCCAGCCATACTTGACCTTGTCCTGCAAGGCAGGAGCACGCCATGGATGTGAGTCGGGCATGGCTCCGATCATGTGATTTATTGGATACCGTAGACGCAATACAAGAGAGGGAGTACTGTATAGTAAACGCTTGTCGTGTTCAGCTATTGACGTGCGGTGATGGATCGTTTCATTGCCGTTCATTGCCCAGTTTGCACTCCCAGTAAGAGCAATGACATTGCTTGGCGAGGATCGCAGTACATGTCACAGAGTGAGGCACAGACCATGAGGCGGGACAGGGCTGGCATACATGAATGCAGGCAGTGGCATACAGGACTACTTTGGTTGCATGTGTGCTGTGCAGCCTACCCACACCCCCACGCACCTGAGCAATGTATACGAGGTAGTCAGCCCGGCCGTGGTGGTAAGTCTCGGCCGCGTAGAAAAGCCCGACCATGATGGCGCAGCCGATGAAGTTGCCGAACCATGTCATGGCCAGCATGCGAATCGCGGTCAAGACCCCGATCTTGCCCTCCCATAGCGCGCACGTCGTGTACGTGCACATCGAGGTGTACAGCTCCGCACCACACACCTGCGGTACGGCAGTACAGCGGTACGGCAGGGGGGCAGTACAGTGCGCAGGCAGTGAAAGAAGAGCTTCCATCAGGTCGGACATAGCAGTCTGCCCCAAACGCTGAACGCAGCAGCACACTGCCCAACTCCAAGGGCGGATGGGGAGTGTGGTCGGCAGGAGGTCCTACACAATACAGGCTGCAAGACAGCACAGCCAGCGCAGCACGGCGCAGAATGCACAGCCACTCGTGCTGCTGCGGCTGTACTGCCTGTGTGCATTGTACTGCCTGTGCGCATCGTACAGCCCAGGCCCATCAGCAGTACGCACCACAATGGTGGTGAAGCCAAAGGGGAAGCCCATAGCCCCGAAGAGCGCGCGGAACACACCGATGTTGATCTGCTCTGGGTGCTCATGGTTGGACGGGCGTTGGTTCATGAGGCCAGCGATCTGCGCAGGAGGCAAGCATGGGATGGGGAATGCGATTGTGAGAGTCAGCCATGCAGGTGCAGGTTGTTACCAGACAGGAAAAGACAGGTTGGCACATAATGCACAGCATAGACCCTATGCGGCCATGCGCTGTAGTCACGAGGTACATCTTTGAAGCGGTGCATGAGGGATGCAAGTGTTGAACCAAGCGCGGAACGGCTGTGTCATGTGGGTGCCCCATGTGAGCTGGCCAGCTGGCCACCGTACCTGCAGGCAGGTGGTGTAGCCAAAGCCCACATAGCAGCCGGCGATGATAGACAGCACCGTCATCTTGTACCACGAGAACTTGGACTTCTCCTCGCCTGCACAGCATGCACACCCAGCACACATTGCTTGACTGAGATCATCCAGCATGTGAAAATAATGCAAAACAGGTAAGATACCGTAGCTGGCATTATAACAATATAAGCATCTGATCTGGGTGTAGTGCAGTGATATGGCACAAACAGTTTCAGCCACGCGGCACGAACGGGTGCACTCTTGTCAAGGCACTGCCTCGCCTCAGTTGCACGTGCCCAATCACCCGACCAAACAATCGCACCGTGATGTGTGCACTCGGCGTAAATCTCAGGAGGGGACAGGATGTAGGACTTTTTCACCGCCACCGCCTCAAAGGCTGCGGACTGCCAGTTGGCAGGCCACTTGGGCATGGGTGAAGGTGCGGGCAGTCCCATTGACACAGCACCTGTGGGGACGGGGAGACAGGAAGGGGTGGTGGCGCCGGAGTGTGTGTGTGGCGGGGTAAGGGCTCAATGACAGCTCTGCGTCGCTGCTCAGGCTGCTAGCGGTACGCTCCTTTAACACCCGCTCCTTGAGTGCTGCAAAATTACACAGTATATCTTATACCATCCGGCCTTTCCTATAGCCTGAAGGGGCTTCAGCTCCTTTGCACCCTGGCAGCGGCCTCAGTGCCTGAGATAGCTGTGTTGCTATATTAATGTGTGAACATTGGCAATTGATCAGGCAATTGATATTATCACTATTATTATTACTATTACTATTATTATTATTATTATTAATTAAGCATTATTTAAGCAGATGATGTTTGCGACAGGGATTCAGGGTCTGGCTCGGCCTGTAGGGAGGCCGCACACAGTGTGGTTTGATGGCCTTAGGCACGCTCTAGAGCAGTTGGGGATTCAGGGTACATGGTACCAGCTGGCTCAGGGCAGGGAGGGGTGGAGGAGGTTATGTGGGCAAGCTGCTTGGTCTTGACGTGTACTTTGCTGCTCCCTATACCCTGCACTCTGGAGGTGGTGTGCATTGCACGGGCGCAGTTGGTTTGGCACATCACCCACCCCTAGGCTCCCGGGCCTAATGCTCGTCCCGCCCGCCCCGCATACGGCCTGCCTGTCCGTCTCCGTATGGCCTGGGTGCCCTGTGGCATCAGCATGTTGCTGTTGACCACGGGTGGTGCGTCGGCCGGCTGCTAACCTTTGCGGTGCTCGCTTCCAACGGGGTGCTAGGTGCTGTAGTGGGGCGGCTCCCGGTATTTCAGGCTGGCTTGGTCCTCTAGTGATTGAGTTTCGATAATTCGACTGTCAGGCTCCGGCATGCAGACACATCTGTGAAACGCTGTGTTATTATTATTACTTAATATTATTGGCAATTGAGCGGAGGCCCCGCCAGCAAACAAGCTGACAGTCAGAGCACGTGTGTGCACGGGGCATTGCTGGCTGAGCTGATCCATGCTCGTGGGGCCCCAGGACCCTGCCCGTCCATCGATGCTGGTCACATTGATGCTGTACCAATCGATGCTGCACGCCCCAGCTGGATGGGTTGATTAACCGCATACCCGCTCCTGTTGTACTGCTGCGCCTACTACCGCACAGATTACTGCAGCTGTTTTGGATCCCAGTATGTTTGGGCTGTCAAGCCGTGGCCCAGACCCGCACCAGTGAGAGCATTTGTTTGCGCGCGGGCCAGGTTTGTGGTTGCCTGATGCATCAGGCCATCGTGCTGCGACTCGCGGCGCGTGGGTGAGCGGTTGATACCATGTGTGCTGGGCATGATGCCCGGGTCTTGAACCGCGCCATTGGGGGATACGAGCTGCCCCATCACAAAATGCTGCACACACAGGAGCACAGTGCAGAGCAGGTGTGGCATGAAGCGCATCCATGCGCTCAGAGCGCTTGCATTAGCAGGTTGAGTAGGGTGATCAACTCTCTGTAAATAACGACTTCGCAGCGCATGGTATGCAGCTTCAATGTCTGGTCGTGCCCTTTCACGGTGCTGCACGCGGCATTGACAACTACCATGTTGCCATGCCCACACGCTCCCTACCTCATCGTGGTAGATGCGACCAGTGGCACGCTCCGGCGGTAAGGTCGACATCTGCGTGCGGGACAGCAACGCAGATACAGCCATCCCCGTGTCCAACCGACGGTGCACAGAGCAGTAGGCTTGATGAGGAATTGCGTCAGCATCTAACTGCTCAGAACGCTGGCGACCACGCGCTGCCATGCGGGCTTGGTGCAAGTTTCGGGCTGCCAAGGTTTCCGGAACATGCAGATAGGGCCCAATGCGCATAAGCAATGCCACAGACCTTCTCAAACGGGTCACCAAGGGTCACGTTGATGTTGCCATCTTGTGTCTGGGAGGAACCAGACGCATTCAGATCCTTGCTGGCATCATTGTTGAACGCAAAAGATTTTTCCTGTGTACTCGCCATCTTGTTCTGGTTCACGGTGATTGTTTGGTCTGAAAACGCTTGCAAGGAATGCAGTGCACGGAGTCGTCTCCCTTCGGCAACAGGCAGACGCCAAATCAAAATCAAACCTTCCTGCCCCCACTCCCACTCCTCCACTCACCCCGACACTCCGTGTGGCAGTGCATAATCAAGCCAGCATGGCGCATATAGCGCCATTACTCGCCCTGATAGGTAGGCTGTGGACTTACTAGGCTGTGTTGGGTTTGTTGAACGCAACTTGCACCACCTGGCACATCCTCAAGCTGCTCAGATCAAACATTATAATCACGATTGCCAAGCCACACTGATCGGACAGCCCAAATGCGACGGCTTCTGACACAAGCGACGTAGGGCCAGTTGAACTCAAGCCATCTTAACGGTGCCACGGCTGCACAGTTGTCGCCTGGGCATGTTCAGCCCATGCCTGTCAAAGCGCTGTGCACCATGCCGTGCATGGCATGCTGGCCCCATGCATGTCAAGGCACATGAGGCAGTGCACGCCCACTTCTGCGCCCCCTTGAAGCCCTGCAGAGCTCTTCGCTCCGCATACGGGGCCCTGCGAGTGCCTGCCCGTAGCACAGCCCGCAGCCCCAGCCCCAGCCTCGCTTCGTCACACGCGTTCCAAGAGCCAGACATCAGCCTAGATGACATCCTCTCATCTCTGTCCACTCCTAAGCCTCCTCTGCCCACTCCACCGAAGCAAGCCCCCTCAGCACGCAGCCCTGCTCGGGGGGTGCGAGGTGCAGCAGCGGCAACACGCACACCACCTGTGCTCCCCTCCGTGCCTGCAGTGCGCGCCAAGCGGCCCTGGGCCCGGCAGCAAGCAGCACAGCCCATCCAGCAACAGGAGCAACAGGAGCAAGAGTATGAGGCTGAGCAGAATGAATTGCAAGAGGAGGAGCTGCAGATGCAGAAGCCTGCAGACCCCCAGGCCGCACAAACTCAGCAGCAGGACGCAGGTGGGCCCAGCTACAAACCACCACCAAGACAGTTGGAGGATGGCAGCGATGTGGGCAGCAGCAGCAGCAGCAGCAGCGGAAAGGCTGGCAGGAGGGCCGGGCGCACGGCCAAGTCCAAAAGCCCAGCCACTGCAGCAACTACCGCCGTGCAAAGCAGCCGAGCTGACACCCAGGAAGGCAGCTCTACGCAACCCACTGACACGGACGTACCCGCCAGCACTCTGGCTTCAATGCAGCAGCCACCCCAGTTGACCACTGTGCCCGTCCAGCAGCCAGACCACCCCACTTTGACACCCCTGCCACACCCACCTCAGGATATGCCTGCGCAGTCAGCCAGCAGCAGCAGGGAATCAGCAAACCGCCCAGTCCACCCAGCAGTGACAGGCAGCGCAGCCACCACCACCGAACCACCTGCATCACAGCCCGCTTCAGCACCCCGTGTGCGGCGGCTGGCACCCCCCGTGCGAGCCGCAGCGACGGCGGCAGCAGCGGCATCACAGCAGCAGCAGGCGCAACAGCAGCCACGCACGCCTGCGCCCACAGCACAGCCCGGCACAAGCGACACTGTCGAGGTGCGCTCAACGCGGCAGCGGCGCTCCCAGCGTGCCCCACCAGCTGCAGCACCTGCAACTGCAGTGCCACACAGCTCGCCCTCCCCCTCTGCTCCCCCTCCAGCCAGCCCCTCAGGTCCACGCATGGGTGCAGCCCAGCCACCGACAGCACAGGCAGAGCTGCAGCCGCAGCGCAGCGCGCGCGTCACGGCAGCGAGGCGCGCAGCCACGTCCACGCCACACACAGCCCAGCCCCCGGACCCAGCCCTGCTTGAAATGCTGTTTGGGGGCGGGCCAAGCAGCGAGGCTGTTGGCGCGCAGCAAGGCCTGGTACCCAGCAGCAGCAAGAGCGGTGCTGCGGCTGCGAGCGGCCAGTCCCCGCTATCTCAGCAACAGCGGGTGGTGCAGCGTGGTGCGGGCAAAGGGGCGGTCGAAGATCTGCAGCAGCACCGCCGAGGCAGCCAGCAGCAGCGGGTACCTTCCCTACAGGACCAAATTGACTCGTGGAACTGGCACTTGCATGCGGGCGCGGCTGCGCCGGAGGTGTATGATGCGGGGTACCACACCACACTCTACGAGTTCCTCTTTGACCTGTGGCCTGCGCTTGGCAAGGTGAGGGCCTTTTCACTGGCACCCTGCAACACAGGGCAGCAGTACAGGCCACCGGTAATGTGGACCTCCACATGGCACCGACCCCGCTGCTGCATGCATGTGGTAGCAGCCATGTCAGGTCCCGGGGCGGTGGTGCACGAGGCAGCCAAAAGCAGTACTGTTCCAGCCCTTGCCTCCTCGGCTTCTGTCTTCATCTGCAACGGAGCACTTGCATGCCTGCACACACTTGACTTGCCTTGTGACAATACTGCCCATCAGAGGCGCAGCTATTCCCTGCTCTTCCTGTAAATGCCTTAACACTCCACCAGGATGCCTTTCCCGCACCCACACCGCCATCACCAGCACTATTCATCCGCCATCAGCACCAGTACCACACACCACTGCCGCCTTTCCACACCGGCCTGCCTTGCCTGTTGCGCCGATCCTAAACAGGCGCATGCCACGGGTCGCGCGGCCGCCGTGGCCTCCGCGTATGAGTTCTTGGAGGGGTGCTGGCTGTCCCCTGAGCCTGGTGTGCGGCGTGTAGCAGCAGTGGCTCTTGCGGAGGGCCTGGGTGACAGTGACCACCTGCAGGAGGCTGCCGTAGACCATATCACAAACCTGGTGCGCCCTGGGCCGGGCTGTTGCAGCTGTGCTGCTGGAAAAGGGGTGCCAGCTGGGTTCCCAACTCGACAGTTGAGTTCCTCGAGGGGTTGCCAGTGCATGCCAGTGCATGCTGTACTTGCTGGTGCATGTTAGACCTTGTGCCGTTCTTGCCTTGGCATCGTCAAGTAGCCAGTTGAAGCTGCTGGCATGGAGATGCTTGGCATGTTTAGATGTTTTGATGTTTGCACCACACCCTGCGCATCCACGATGCACACAGGGCCTGCTGGAGGCGGTGCTATGCCTGGCCCGGCTGCTGCACCCCGAGGAGCTGCGACGTGGTGGGCTGGTGCACGAGTTTGTAGTGGCGGCAGAGCGCACGCTACGAGCCACAGCCCGTGCTGCACCCACTGCAGCCGCCTCCGCTGCAAGCCGCCCTCCTGGGGGCACACACCCCACCACCACGTCTGCCCCTGCCACACCCAGCTCCTCTGCCGGGCCCGTGCGCGCTGCAGCAGCGGCCACTGGTGGCATGGCACCCACGGCGCTGAGCCGCAGCAAGGGTGGGCGCGGGCTGGGGCCTGCACCGGTGAGCGCACATGGCACGGAGGTCGGTGCTGTGCTGGTGGATGAGCGTGGGCAGGGGGGAGGAGCAGCAAGTGCCTGTAGTGGCTCAGGTACTGTAGTGGGCAGTGGGGGCCCTGCTGGGGGTTGTGAGGAGTGGGAGGCAGTCATACGGAAGCTGCAGCGGATCAAGGCGGTGCACCCAGCGGCAACCCTGGGGTCCCTGGCCTGTGTGATGGAGGATTACAGCTAAAGGTGGTCCGTTCTGGACTCAGGCCATATGGGCATGCAACAGAGGGTGCTTGCTGACATGCTGAGCAGCCGTGGACTGGCTAAAGGCTCGTGTAACATAACGTTGGCAGACCAGCCAGGGCGGGCAAATGCTGTCGGTTTACATGGTGCCCTCAGCATGCACAGCTGCTGCCATTGCTAATCAGCAGTGTTGCTTGCTTGTGTGTGGAACACAAAACCGGGCTGTCCAGTGGCTGCAGTTGCTAACCTGCCTGACTGCCAAGGGCTTGAGGCCACTTGTGGTCTCCCATCACTAGCGCTGCACTGCTTCACTACAGTGCGGTGGGTTATCGTTGGCTGGCCACCAACACGTTGTCCAAGCCTAGGGCTTAGGAGATGGGTACAGACACAGGGTGGTGCAGTTTGAGAGATGAGAGTGGCATGCCTTGCTTTCGATCCCTGAGACTATGCCTGCAGGACCGCAAGCTCAGCTTGCGCAAAGTCGTGTAATGATGATGATGATGATGAATGCTGTGGGTGGGAACGGTCAGCAGAGGTGAACAAGATATTACAAGCGAGGCTGTTGGTTCTGCAACATGCCTCAACAGCACAAGAGCCATGATGCATACAAATTGCCACAAGCGGTCCATGCAAGTACGGTTGCCTACCGTACAAGTTTGCATGCACGAGAATACAGGCTGTGCACGAACACCAACAAGCATAAGCACAGAACACAACAGGCATCAAGTGCACAGGCAGCATCCAAAGTGAGCTGCTGCCCTTTGCTTGCGTGGCACTCTGATTGCATAATGGGCTGGTCATAGGCGTGACCATAGCCACTGACCCGCCACCTCCTTCCATATTCTCCTGTTTGTCTCCCATTCCAAAGATGTCCACCAGGGCCTACTCTGCTCTTACCGTATATGGAGCAGCAGCAGACTGGAAAAGCATTCATATTGAGATGCCTGCGGCTGGTGTGATGCCTGCCCATTACCCATGGCAGGCCACCAGGGCACCCCATGCAACCTGCGCTAAACGGCCCACCCTTTTTGGCACACCAATGCACCCACCACGAGCAACAGCTGCAGAAACACCCCTCTGGTACTTGGGTGCAGAAAGAGGCAAACAGCCTCTATGTCCACATGGCTGCTGTGGAAGCCATCCATAGCATTTTGCGCAGGCTCGGCGCACAAGCACACTGCGCCGCCTGAACACCACACATGGCACGCACCGCCCCATGCCAATCACACACTGCAGTGCATTTGGATGGGCAGCCATGCGTGCCGCCTGACGTTTGTAAACCTCTTCACAGGGCCAGCAATTGGGTACGCATACAAGAGCCCCAGAGTACAGCATGGGTGTACGTGAGGTCGGTGCTTGCATCGTGCATGCATGCATGCATGCAAGCTTGCCACCCCCTCGTCATCACCACCCCAACCCAGGCCCAACGGCAACACCACAGCCGAAACACAAAGCAACAGAACAGTCACGTCCTACATAAACATTTGTGGTTTGTTGGAAGAAGGGGAAAATCCAAAAGGTGGGACCGCACGGCAGGTTACTGCACGATTGTCGTGCCGCCCGCCCGCTAGCCCGTCATTTGCCATCCAGCCCGCGATGGCAATACATAGTGGTCACATGTCCCGCGTTCAGGATCAATATATGCTTGGCTGGCCTGCGGCTGGGTTTGCAGGCCGGCATGCTGCTTGCGGTTTGCATGGCCCAGCATGCTCATGGTTTCAGAGCATGGAAGCCTGCAGGCCCGCCGCGGCGTGCATCCAGTCACGTGTATGCGCAGCCGCAGCTGCAGCAGGCGCTGCTGTGCTGACCAGCTGCGGCGTGAATGCGGACAGGCCAAAGGCATTCAGGTTGCCTCGCTGCATGCTGCGCATGGCCTTAGCCTGCTGGCTCTTCACCACCTGTGCGCGAGCCATCCGGGACGCCATCCGCGATGCCGCTGCAGGGCCAAGAGGCTGGCTGGTCGCCTTCCGCTGCTTTGCTGCTCGCTGCAGTGCTTTCAGCCCAGCATGATTGGCAGCCGTGCCAAAGCGGACGCTGCGGGATACATAGAGAGCCGGGAGCAGCCACATTGCGCCGGGCACACCAATAGCTTGAAGCGCCAAGCGCTGCATTGCTGATGTGACCCCTGCCACGCCAGTAAAGCCAGCAAAAGCGAATGGGAGCAGGGAGGCCCCCAGCGAGAAGGGCCCCTGCAGCACCGGCGTGGCCAGGGACAGCACCCTGTGCGTGGCAGGCGTGGTGGATGGGGCTTGTGGGCAAAATGGACGCTGACGTGGGCTTGGATACAATGTTCCAAAATTCGGTGGGCTGTAGCGCTTAAGGCAGGACAGGTACAGCGCATTGTGCTGCTTACATTATCCACGGCTGCAAGCTTGCCTGTCCATCCCGAGGCACACACCTCTGAAGCGACTCCTGCGATGCGGCTTGGGATGCCGTCTGCTTCCCTTGCTGAATCATCCTGCTGCTTTCTGAAGTCAATGGCTGGTTAGAGCGCAAAGCCGATTATTTGCTGACGCATCGGTGTGAGTCACAGGTTTGTAGTAAGAATGATGTTTCTGTTCGTGGTTGTGTTGCTTGGGCGTCGTGACCACATCGTTCGATCGTGTATGAGGTGCCTATCCCTTTGTCTTGAGCTCTTCAGCTGTTTCCTGCAAGCAGACGCACAACCTGAGATCCGCCTCTTTTGATAATATTTAGCTGAGTTTCATGACACTACACACACCAGAAGTGCACTGAAACGGTTTGGATCATTGCATGCTCAGAAGGATTGCTGCAAGGCCACTAGAGACGGCCAGACACTAGCCATGCACCAGTTTAAGGTGTTGTAACTGGTATGGTGTTGTAACTGGAGAACAGCTGGTCATTTTCCTGCTGGCTTCCTTTTGGGTCGAGCTGCGGACCCATGTCGGCAGCCAACCTGATTATGCTGGATGACGACGTTCCGACCGCGCCCCAGCCTAAACCCAAGAACTCGGGTTCTGTGCTGAACTTGCTGGGGCTTGGCAAGCAGCCAGAGAAGCCCACGGACGTAGAGCTTGCGACCGTGGAGAAGCCCGCAGGTAGGTGGTGGCATGGGGCATGCTGGCATGCTTGCGCACCTGTCACGCACGGTGCATGCATGCTGTCTGCAGGTAGCCAGTGCAGTTGCACCGCATGCAACAAGGCATGCGCTCTGACGCGTACCGTGCGTCCAGAGCACAGCCGGTGCGCACCCACACCCCCGTGCACACCCCGTACACAGACTGCACATATCTTGAACGCCCCGGGACGCCACCTTCGAGTGCGCCACGCCCTCGCCGCACTTGCATGGCACCCCTCCTACCCCGGAGCATGGCTGCCTGGCATGGTGCGCACACTACGCATCCCAAGGTGCATGCCGCAAACGTGTGCATGTTTGCGGCCCTTCCACTGCGCAGGGTTCGTGGACCCCTTCGACGAGCTGGTGACCCGCGACACCCGAGGCACCAGCACAGCTGTAGCCTCAACCACTCCATCAGCCTCAACTCTCCATCCCCTTGCAGACCCCTTGGACGGGCTATGGGGGGGCGCCGCACCGGACCCCCTTGGGGTGCATGGCTCAGGGCATGCCTCCAGTAGCAATGCAACACATGCGGGCGATGGGGCAGGTGATGGCGGAGGAGTGGGGTCACACTTTTGGGACTTTGAGCTCTCACCCCCCTCCACCTCATCCTCGCCTGGGCCAGGTGGGGCCGGCCCCCCGAGAAGCTTCATGCCTGCGGCCGCAGCAGCCTCGCGTACTGCTGGGCGAGGCGGCGGTGGCGGCGGCAGCATTGGGGACTTGCTACAGCTTGGAGGCACCGCTGTGAGCAACAGCACGCCAGGCAGCGTCACTGATCAAACAGGGCAGCAGCCGGGGACGGGTGCTGCGGACCAGTCCGCCTCCTCATCGGCCCTCGGCCAGACCCGCAGCCACGCGCACACGCGCTCCGCAGGCAGCCTGTCCACCATGGCAGACGGGGGCGGTGCAGCGGGAGGTATGACAAGCGGTACAGCGGGCAGTACAGCGGGTGGTACGGAGGACGACGGCACGGGGCCCAAGCCAGTAGAGCAACGGCCGCTGCTCATCTATGCCATCCCCCTTATGAAGGAGCGGCTGGTGTTCCTGCCTGTGGCGGAGTGGGCGGAGGAGGCCAAGGCTGCAGAGCAGCAAGAGGCACCCCCCACCGGTGCGTGTGGCCCAGGCCACTACTGCTGAGCTCACCCGCCGCGGGTGTGGGCCCTCTGGTGTAGCGCCTCCATTGACGTGTCAGTGCAGGGGCTCTGGCGCAGCAGGGGGTGCAGCCCACACTGTACTTTAGGTGGGACCTGCCCACCACTATGACGTACGGGCCACTGCCTCAGATCATACCAAAATGCCCACAATGCCTGCTGGTTGGCCTCAAAGTGGCATCACTTATGTGGCACCTCCCCTGTGCAGGCATCATCGGCTCCCTGTCCACTGGCATGGCCAAGTTATCACACAAGGCGACGTCACTGTGGCAGTCCATGGGCAACAAGGTCTGTGCGTGCGTGCGGGGATATATATGCACACATATATATATGTGTATGTATGTATGTGTGGGGGGGGTATGCGCACATGCTACGTCTTGTGTGCCTCGCCAGCTCGCGCATGTTCAGACATACCGCATCCATGCCATCATTGCGCACCGCTGCAGGGCCCAGAGTTGCATGTGCATTACTGTGATGTGTACTACCTGGTAACGTGCACTGCCGCAGGACCCCGGCACGCTGCAGCACAAGATCTACGAGCACGGCACACGTGTGATGGAGAACATGAGCGCTGAGGAGCGGCTCATGCGCAACATCCCCAAGGCGGCCACCAAGGTAGCAGACGAGTGGTGCTCTGGTTCCAGTGGGAGTGTGCTCTGGGGATTTCCGGGGTTCCTTGGGTTGGGTTGTCAGGTGTCAGGTTTCAGAATCCGTGGCTGCTGATGCTCGGGTGCAGGGTGGCTGCATGCACCATTGCTGGTGTACAGAGGTGTGGAGGCTACAATGATGTGTCATGATGCAGCGCTCTCACCCCTCATGGCCTGGGCACGTGCTCGCCCATGTGCTGTGCTGTGCTGTGCTGCTCTGCACCCAGGTCGTGGTGTACCATCCCACCAGCGTGCTGCCCAGTGAGGTGCAGGAGCAGCTGACCAAGATGAGCTCGGCATACGTGGTCAAGGTGGGGGGTGCTGCTTCTCATTACTCTCGCACTAATATAGCACGTGCTAATGAGGTTATTTCCTTAATTTTGGACTGTAATAGCTCCTTTGGGATTGCTGGGGTGAGTGCAGGATGTGCGCATGGCAGGAGTTTGGGCGGGGCCCGTCTTGGCCTGTGGCAGCGAGCTGCACTGTGGGTTGCCAAAGATGCGTTCTGAGCTTCTGGAACAAGGCATGATTCCCTGAGATGCATGGCGTATGTGTTCTGCGCATCCTGAGCGGCTAAAACAAGGCATGCATGTAAGACATGCGTCGTACATGTGTGTGTGTGTGTGTGTATGTGTGTGTGTAGAGCGCAGGCAAGGCAGTGGCCGCGGGCGTGCTGCTGCCTGTGGCAGTGGGTGTGGAGATCATCGCGCTCCCCGGCACTGGCTGGTACACACTGTACCAGCTGTACAAGGTACGTACTGCAGCTGTAGTGCTGGTGTACTGCTTCTGTACTGCCTGTGTATTGTGATGCTTGCGCACCGCTACGGCCGCAGGGCGTCCCGCTGCCACAGCCCATCCACTCACCACCCACCCACCCACCCACCCACGCACACACAACATAATTACGATTTGGCGCTTATCGCGCGAATGTCGTGACATGAGCACCTATTATGGCGCTCGCCGGACGTTTTGGCGCTCAAAGCACCAATGTTGTGACATGCGCATCAGGTATGGCGCTCAAACAGCGCCTGCGCACTTAGGTTTGGACTCGCTATGCCACCAAGCTAGTGACTTCAGGTTGTCCAGCCAGATCTATGCTTTCCTATTTGCTACCTAGTTTGTTGGCCTCCTGGCCTGTCCAGCTAGAGTTATCTGGGACTACTCCTACGACTCTTGGTCTGTTCAGACCAACCCCCCTTTGTCAATCCTGCTTCGCGGCAGGCGTCTATGCGCCAACTTGGGCGTACGATGTAACACGCACACACACACACATAAACACATGCACCAGTTGCTGCGCAGTGCCGCGTGCATCTGCAGTGCACCACACTGCCTGCAAGCCACATGTATGTTCCGACCTGACACCAGCGCATTCACAAGTTGTGGTGCTGCACATGCTTGATGCCATTGGCCTCATTATGCGCGCTGCAGGCCACCACAAGCGCAAGTGGTGGGCAGCGGCTGCACAAGTACCTGGCGGAAGGCTCGGACGTGCGCGTGTGCTATGCAGGGGAGCCGCGGTGGGTTGCCATTGGCCAGTTGGATGGTTTGGCACTTTGGCTGGCGGCTGGTTGAGTCGGTTGGCTGGCGGCTGCTTGGCCATATGATGAGTTGGTTGGCCAGCGTGTGAGACCCTGCCTGCCTTGGGCAGGCAGCCGTTCCATAGGTGCAGGGCCATGCTCAGCCGAGCACTTTCACACAGCGCAAGCCGGCCTGCGGGCAGCTGTATCAGTATGGCATGCCGGGTTTATCTTTTCATCGCCCATGAGCATGGGTGAGCCAGAGGCAATGCCAGCCATGCCACACATGATGTCCCATGTTGCCATATTTGATTGCTCGCGGCGTGGGCCTGCAGGCTTGACAAGTACCTCGAGCGTGCACAGCACTCACCGGACGGGTTGCTAGGCCAGGTGCGGCCATCGCATGCAGGGGCTGGGGGCTGTGGGGTTGTGTGTGATGGGGAGGGTGCCAGGTTGGGGCCGTGCGAGGATGGCGCTTTGTGGCAGGGCACAGCATGCATCCGGCGGCTCGCGGCAGTGAGGCTTGGAAGCTAGGCTGCAAACCTCTCAACCCATATGTTGGAATGAAACACGGGACCTTGCCTCCATGCTCACTCCACAGGATGACGTGGACGACTTGTGTCACGAGCTGGAGCAGTGGTCGCTCTCGCATCCACTGGCAGAGCTGCGCTCGCGGTGCGCCCCCCCCCCCGCCAACACACACGCGCGCGCGCCCTGCTTTGGGTGCTGTGCTTCAGGTTTCAGATGCTGTGTTTCCCTGAACTGTGTGCTCTCGCCACGGCCTTCCGATCCCTTGGCTCCGTGTGGTTCTGCTTTCACGTTCAAGGACCGTATGCTTGCCACTCGCTGCTCTCCCCGTGCGCAGCTACCTCAAACGCATCCAGCAAAAGACAGGCGACTATGCACTCCTGCCTGCCAGTGAAGTGGACGATAAGGAGGGCCACGGTGGCAGCATCAGTGGGGGCACCAAGCCGCCGGCCGCACCACGCACGAGTGCAAGCGGGGGCGGGCTCAGCTCGCTGTGGCGGCGAGGAGGGTGATGGGCTGCCGGCACTTGTCTTGGCTCTGGGGGCGAATTTCTTATGGCAGCCACAGGGTCAGGGGCCGTCCTGTGGAGGCACCACTTAGGAGGGGCAACACGTGTGCAGCTCTGCGATCCTGTATTGCTTGGTAGCTGGAGGCGCTCAGGAATGACAAGCAGATCGTTGGTTCAGTCAGGAGAAAGTAGTTCAGCAGGCAGGCTGAGCCGTTGAGGCATCAGTTGTG
>BDCZ01000439.1:0-15213 GCA_001662365.1 Chlamydomonas applanata | reverse complement strand
GGCCCCCCCCCCCCCCCCCCCCTCCCCGTCATGTCTGGCATGGGAACCTGGGGTCGTGAAGCCCCATGCTGACACGCCCATGCACACACAAATGCCACCTGGTGCTGCAGCCCCGCACATCACTGTGCCAAGTGCACCAGTGCGGCAGCATGAGAAGGAGCAGCAGTGGCATGGCTTCACCATTGATGACGCTGTTGAAGGTCAGCGGGGTTTATGGTTTGCGCACAATATGTCACACTATGTGTCAGTTTGGAGGTTTTTGCATAGCTAATGCAGCAGCCGCAGGAAGGTACACATTGGAAGGGCCAGAGCGCCATGGGTTCATGACACATACGCATAAATCGCATGAAATGTTCAAGTGGAGAGCTGGCACATGGTGGCGATGGTGCCCAGGCTTGTCCAAACGGTGCCAACATGCCGATGGCTCAGCGTGCCTGCTGCTAGCGTAGGACAGGGACAAGTGGGAGTGGTATTCACCTGGTAGCGGTGTTCATCTGGTGTACTCATACACGCTCTTGTTTTGCTCAACGCCTTCTGGCGCCCAGCTGCGCACAGGGAAGCCAGTGTAGGAGGAGCTAGATGCAGTTTGCATGCATGCAAGCTTGCATCCATCAGGGCCTTGCCGCGGTCCATGGCATGTGGCTGCAACCATGAGCAACTGAGTGTTGCATGTATGGCTGCAGTTGGTGAAGACCCATACATCAATGTGCTTGGGTTGGTTGCAACTGCCACCAGATTCAGGGAACACCTCCTGTGCCAGGCTGGTGAAGTCAAGCGTTGCAGAAGCTGCTAACAGGATCTTGCCTTGAGCGGAGGAGCACAATTCGCGCCAAAGGCTGTCTGTGTCTGCTGAGGCCAGCATACGATGGAGGACATGGATGTTGCCAAGGATATGACAGAGCTCATCGGTAGGTTGCGCTTGTATGTGGATGGACGATCTACCTGGCGTAACATCTTGGACATGACAGCATACGACACGGAATTAGCTGAAAAACTGATATTGCTTGAAACAGGTAAAACCCCGCTGGTACAGCTCAACAAAGTCAATAAGGGTTGTGGAGGTAAAATTGTCTGTAAAATGGAGTGCATGGAGCCGTTGTGCTCTGTCAAGGACAGGTGAGGCCGCCGAAGACAAGCTTACAGGATTGCAGGAGGGAGGAAGGTGCACGTGCTAAGCATCCAGTCACGACACTCCCTGCAGGATCGGCCTGGCCATGATCAACGAGGCGGAAAAGGCTGGAAAAATAAAGCCTGGCCGGGTGTGTGGGTTTTGTCCGAGCCTTACGTGCATGGCAGCCCATGCAAGCTGTGCTAGTCATGCAAGCTTGCATGATGCACAATGTGTGCATGCAGCCCAGGCTGTCAGCGCCCCGGTGCTCATGGTGGTGCAGGCTGCAATGCCACTGCATGGGTGATCCCCAGCAAGCATGCCGTGTTCAAGTTGTATTGGTGATTTTGAGCAGTTGTTGCATGGCCTGCTGGACTGTGATGTGCAGTCCACACTGATCGAGCCCACTTCAGGCAACACGGGCATCGGGCTAGCCTTTGTTTCAGCAGCGAAAGTGAGTGCTGTGTTGCCTAGGTGGTACATTTACTTAGAGCAGACAAACAGGGGGCCTCAGGGTCCGGCATGGCGAACGGACAGTGGGCGATGTGGCTCAGAGGGAGAGGGTGCTGGGCATGAGGGTGTTCAGATGCTTTGCATTACATGCGATGCCGTGATATGGTATGCAGCCATCTGACGGTTTGGCAAATCAACCACCAGCCGATCAGCTCCGTCACCACCACCCGGCCCCAGAGGTCGTATGGGCGTGACTGCACGCTGCGCACGCATTCACCTGCATGTGCAAGCAAACGCACCTATGTGCCAACACCCCCGTCCCCCCCCCAATCATGTCTCTGCTCTGATGCCATCCCTCCGTCCTCTGCCAATGCCATCTTATTACTACACTGTCATCTTCAAATGCCCTGCTCTGCCATTCCCTCGGGCCCAACCCCTGCCAGGGCTACAAGCTCCTGCTCACCATGCCTGCCCAGCTGTCTATGGAGCGGCGCATCGTGCTGCGCGCGCTGGGCGCCCAACTGGTGCTGACAGGTGAATAGCAATGTGAATATTGTTATCAGGTGAGTAGCTATACAAAAGCTGTACTGACACTGTGATAGCATGGCTTTTCAGGCGGATGCCCGCAGATGGGGCCAGGCCGCAGACCCTCAACCTAGAGCATAGACGTCAATCTGAAGCCCAACCCTTGGCTGTACTGCACCCCGTACCGCACTCCGTACCGCACCCCGTACCGCACCCACATGCTCACACCTGTACCTCACCCCAGACCCGCACGCTCACGCCCCACTTCCCCTACCAATCTGCATCCAGACCCTGCCAAGGGCGTCAAGGCTGCCATCAGTAAAGCTGAGGAAATCCGTGCAGCCACACCTGACTCCTACGTACTGGACCAGTTCACCAACCCAGCCAACCCAGATGTGAGTGTGGGTGGGCATGTGGGCACCTCTGCGTGAGCAAAGGCCCGAGCTCCAGTCAGCACAGCAGCTGATGACGCATTTGGGGTTTGCTATCGGTCACGCTCCGGCATGCAGACACATCTGTTATTATTATCGGTGGCTCTGGTCGTAAAGGGAGGGGAGGAGGATCACACAGCTGATCGATGGAACTGCTGTTCCTCACCACCCCTTGTGCATCGCAGACACATTTTCGGACCACAGGCCCTGAGATCTGGCAGCAGACGAGGGGGAAGGTGGGTCCGAATTCATCAACAACTGCTGCAAGCCAGGGCAGCAGGGAGGGATGGTGCGGGTGGTTCCAGCACACGGAGCTGCCAACTAGCCACACCAGCTACTGCGCCTGGACAGGTACCAGCAGGCCTGGGGTGATTTGGCAGCACTGGTACAGCTGGCAGGCCCAATGGCATCAGCTGAGGAGGTCATGCAACTCGTTGTTGATGACCCCATTGCTGGTTCGCACTCTCACTCAACCACTCACCCACACTCACCAGTGAATTCAACAGTTATTGTTCATTCGCACTCACTGAATTACTCACTTGCTCACAGCAGGTGGATGCATTCATCTGTGGCGTGGGCACGGGGGGCACCATCACCGGTACAGGCCGCTTCCTCAAGCAGCAAAAGCCTGGCTGCAAGGTGATGTTGCCCTCGCCCTGCTGCAATTGGCTGGTACACCTGGTAATGCTGGGACTGCAATAGCAGCGCTCAAGAAACGGAGACCTGCACACCGCAGGACGGTTTGTTCAGATCCTTCGACAACACCCATGCACACCCAAATGTTGTGCGAGCTGAACGTGGTCCTTCCTCGTCCTTGCTTCCGTCTTACGCCGTCCTGCCCTTCCCACTCTGATCTGGTCTGCCCCAAACGGCATCTTGTATCTAACCCAATGATAATAATAATAATAATAATAATAATAATAATAATAATAATAATAATAATAATAATAATAATAATAATAATAACAATAATAATAGTAATAATAATAATCACACGGCGTTTCACAGATTCATCCACCCAACATCAACCAATATTCTGCATTAATCTGATGTGATCTGGTCTGATCTGGTACACAGATCATCGCTGTCGAGCCAGCAGAGTCACCCGTGCTGTCGGGCGGCAAGCCAGGGCCCCACAAGATCCAGGGCATCGGTGTAGGCTTCGTGCCCGCAGTGTGTGACATGTCAGTCATTGACGAGGTGGTCCAGGTAGGGGTGTGACAAGTGGAGTGGAGACTGGGCAAGGGCGGGCATCAGCGGGGAGAGCGGTGCCGAATGGAGGGTGGGCACAGTGTCTGTACCTGGGCTCTATTGAGAGAGATGTGGGTGGGCATGGATTCTTGATGTGGTTATGGGAGCTGTGGGCAGCTCGTTGTGCTCTCCTGGGCAGGGCAGCACTTGCTGGCACGTCTCTCATGCACGAGGTTTGTGTGCCACTGCATGAAGAACACAATATAGCAGAGGTGCATATAAGCACACCGCCAGCTGCAAAGCCGGGAGCGGGGCTGGAGGGATTTGGTAGGGGAATTATCCCGGGAAGCAGCAGTGCAACATATGATGTACACATGTGGATCAGCGGGCGCTGCCACCTAATGCACTAGCGATCGAGTGCGCCACCCCAACCCGGATCCTGCACAGGTGCGGTCTGATGATGCGATCACCATGGCGCGGCGGCTGGCAACGGAAGAGGGTATGTTTGTGGGCATCAGCTCAGGTGCGTGCCTGCGTGGGTCTCGAGGAGGGATGAGGCGCCATGCTGCTGGGGCAGGAGCAGATGCACACCTTTGGCGGCAGCAGCCTGCTGTGGCAGCAGATGCATGACCTCGCGATCGCCCTGAAAGGAGAACTGCCTGTGGCTGGGTGGCGGGTGGGTACTGTCCTCCGCGGTCCAATCTCCGTGCTTGACTTGACTTGTTACAGCGCCGTGCCGGGCCCTGAAAGACCCCTTGTTGCGCGCTGTCTAGGGTGCAGGGCACCTCCTCATGCTGTTGTTTTTGAGCCTCAAAGACGATTGTGGTGGCTGCTGGCCGCAGGCGCTGCTGTGGCGGCCGCCACCGTCGTGGCCGCACGACCTGACATGGCAGGGAAGGTCATCGTGGCGCTCATGCCTTCACAGGGTGGGTTGAGGGGTTGGCGGTTGGCGGTTATCCAACGTTGGAGGCTGTGTTTTGGCTGTTGTCATGGTGAAACGATTTTGTTGGCAACCGTGGGCATCGCATGTCACGGGTGTTGATCACATACTGTTTGTGATGCTGCACGTTGCCACATGCAGGTGAGCGATACCTGTCCACAGTGTTGTTCAAGGGCCTGCGTGAAGAGTGTGAGAGGATGACATTTGAGTCCTGAAAAGCGATGATGGTGTAAACGTGTCTAGAACTGTCACCGTGCACCGGTATTGTTTCCCCATGCATGCATGAATACAGCACATCGTGTGGGGTTGTGCTGCCCTTGGATGGGTAATGGAAGGTTCAGGCTGTTGGTGGCTGTGCAGCACTGTATGGGCTGATGCTGGTACCAATTCATTATCGTGCAGCTGCATGGCGGAATTTGGATTGAGTGGGAAGGGGGAAGTCGGTGTCTTGGGGGAGTATTGATGATGGTCGATCTATTCTGGCTCCTGTGCGCTATGGTATCTTTCGCAGCTGTAGCTGTGGTAGCTGTGGGCCGAACTCAGCTGGTGGCCAAAGGCATGACAGGTGGGGGCATGTTCATTGCTGGTACGGGTGCCATGGAGTGGAAGTGAGCCTCTTTTCAGCATACCACGGAGCTCACCACCCTCCAGTACCATTTGCCATCACAATCATTCTCGTACCACAGCCCCAGCAGCAGTTCAGCCTCATTTGTTCCCTCCGCTGATGTGCATGTTGGAATGGCTGCACTGTGGCATCTCCCAGCACGCAAGCAAGCTCATGCAGGTACAGCACTGGGTACTGCTCACCCTCTTACACCTATACATCACCTGCTGTACATTCACAGCTACTACTCCCACTGGCATGCTCTTCAGGGCCACCTGCTTACTCTCGCAGACAACAGCATCAGAGCTTGCTTCCTGTGCGGTGGCGGTCCGTGAGGAGCGGGGGATCACAACCATGGTTCATTCGTTCAGGACTTGATGCACGGCCACCACTGACAGGCATGCTGGACGTCAGAGCACTCTCATAGGCACAGCAGGTGTTGAGCTGCAAGCAGTGCCGGTTTGGAAGCATGGGTGTGGTGTGCACATCGGCATGCCCTTGTGCGCCCCCGCATGCCACAGCATGGGTGCACATTCATCATCGTGGAGAATAATGATAATAATAATAATAATAATAATAATAATAATAATAATAATAATAATAATAATAATAATAATAATAATAATAATAATAATAATAATAACAATAACACGGCGTATCACAGATGTGTCTGCATGCCGGACCCTGACAGTCAATATCTAAACACAAGCACTAGAGGACCAAGCCAGCCTGAAATACCGGGCGCCGCCCCACTACAGCACCTAGCACCCCGTCGGAAGCGAGCACCGCAAAGGTTAGCAGCCGGCCGACACACCACCCGTGGTCAACAGCAACACGCTGATGCCACAGGGCACCCAGGCCATATGGTGACGGACGGGCAGGCCGTATGCGGGGCGGGCGGGACGAGCATTAGGCCCGGGAGCCCAGGGGTGGGTGATGTGCCAAACCAACTGCGCCCGTGCAATGCACACCACCTCCAGAGTGCAGGGCATAGGGAGCAGCAAAGTACGCATCAAGATCAAGCAGCTTGCCGTGGAGAATGTCACTGGCAATATTTATTCATCAATATACATACAATGCATCAACACTTCCTAGCCTTTCTTTCACTCATCCACGGTCAACCCTGGTCAACGGCCTTTGACCATATGGAGCGGTGTGCCTGATGTTCTCGGGCACTTAATTAAAGGTGATTTCATGTGTCTCGGATGAAACACGCGACAGCTTAGCAAATTATTTTTGGGGTTATGCAGATGGTTTCATGAATTTTCGCAAAGATTGCAATGAGATATGTAGACCACCGCTAGTATGAAGTTGCAGAAACGCGACATGGTGGGCCTGCAAGGGACCGTTTGGATGGTGCTTGCGGCACTTGCAGCAACACGCATCGGTGCAGCGAATGACCCACCTAGTGAGTTGCAAGATGGAGCGCGATGTCATGGGTTGCTTTGCGTACGTGGGAGTTGGAAGTCTGCATGCACATGCCTGAACCAAATGATGGGCAGCATGGCAAGTTGGCTAGACTGCATCAGCAGTCCGGAACATGGATGCCACATGTCCCAACATGCCATCATGCTGTGCATGACCCGACCTGTCACAAAAACCATGATGGGTCCACACATGCCGCTAGCATGCACAAGGCTGGATTTTATTGGTGGTGGCATACCGACTTCTGAGCCAGCGACCACAGACGCATCAGCCAGCAGGCACTCGGGCACACGCTCCATGCACCCCGGTGTCACTCACGCAGCCCCGCATGCAGCTCTCAACACTCCGTGAGCTCGCCTGCTGCGCACACACACGGTTCACCTGTGCCTGCCACGCAGGCCCACCTCCACCACGGCCCCCGCCCTCCCCATCCCCACCACCCCCACCTCCTTACTCAGCGCTCAGCCCCATCCTGTGTGATGCATTTGGACAGCTGGCACAATCCACATGCTCCATTGGTTCCTCCTCCCCATTTGCGTCCTCATCCTTCTGGGGGGCCTCCACCACCTCGTACATCGACACGGTCATGAACCTCACCCTTTACAACTTGGGCGCGGCAGTACAGGTGGAGCTGGCGGGCTTGCTTGTACAGCTCAGCACTACGGGCCGCAGCACGCGTGGCCAGGTGTTTGTGGGCCTTGGTGAGTAACAGGGGCCCCGGCTCCTGATGTGCACATTAACGCCTGTACTTTATGTACTGCGCTGCGTACTGCCGAAAGAGCATGCGGCGGCTGCACTGCTTGGTTTTACTGCCAGCAGGGTACGGCGTGTGCATGGGGCTGCATGGATGCGGTCATGGTGTGCTGCTGTGGTATTGCTGGTGTGGCATTTGTGGCACAGCCACAGAACTAGCAAACAGTGGGGAGACTGGTGGTGCGCATCAAGCTGCTGCAGCACTTGCATGGCCGTAGTGCCTGCTGGTGCAGCAGTGGGGCAGCAGGTCCATGCACACCAGTGGAGCGGGAGAGTGGGGGCATCAAGCTGCAGTAGGGCCTAACACCATTGCTTACCGGGGCCCCTGTGCCTTCTTGCCTTTTTTGCCTTGCTTTTAGCCACACCTGAGGCGTTCCAGCTGTACATGCAGTACAAGTACAGCGATGTACTGCCGGCCATCCCTGGGCTGTACATCATCGCCAACACAACAAGCTCGGGAGGAATTTTGGAGATTTCTTCCGGGTCGGCGATTGACCGGGACACACTTGAGGGCAGCGGCGGTACATGGCCGTCACGCCTCACTCTTTTTGTGGGTGTTGTGGTGCTTGAGGGCCTGTCTGGCGCGAGCGCCACCCCCGCGCTGCTGGGCGGTACGCTGCGAGTCGTACTGCCAGCAGGTGTCGCGCGCAACTGTACGGGGGTCCTGCCCAGCGGCCCGGCGTACATGCGCAGCGGAGCAGTACAGCGGCTGACATGGTACAGGTACGGCTGGAGTGACTGGGCAGGTGGCTAGATGCAGGGGATGGGCTCACGGGTGTGGGGCCGTCGGGAGGCAGAGGTCAGGCGAGAGATGTTTTGGATGGCTGGCCTCACAGCCTGATGATGCGGCGGTGCCGTGTGTCAGAGGTTGCTGCGATGGCAAACACCTGTGGCCGCAGCGACCGCGGCTGTAGCAGTGCATCAGCTCAAAGCTGTCATAGCTACCCTCATTGTTTCATGGCCGTATGACGGTAAGGTATCCTTTACATGGCAATACAAGTGGAGTTTGGCCGTCCGTGTGACCGTTGCAACTACGTGCAGGTCAACCACCACCACCATGCCCGCGGTGTGCGACGACGCCAGCAACGTGGTGTACCAGTACATGCTGTGCAACGACGGCACCATGGTGCAGGTGCGAGGGAGGCCCAGCACGCAGGGCAGCAGCGAGGCCATCCCTTCAGGCAGCTTGCAGGATAGGGGGCAGGAGCAGGTGTGGAGCAGACAAGTGCACGTTGAGCATGCGCTCTCTCTGACTCTCTCTCCTTTCTCTTCCCCCCGTTCCCTCCCACCCCACCCTACCCCACCCCACCCCACCTCCACTCTCGCTCTCTCATGCACACACAAGCTCTCTCCCCCTACTTGGGGTGTGCACTGACATGGCCCCTGCCATCACATGCACGGCCTGCAGGGCCATGTGAGCGACACTGCAGCGCCCCTGAACGTATCCACCTGCACCACGCCGTGCTCTGCGAACCCCAGCCCACCTCGGAACAGGAACATGTGCGTTCGTGGCCTGTCCAGATGTTTCAGAGCCGAAGGCATGGAGCTTGGGGGCTTGAGAAATGGAATTATTTAAATATTAAATATAATATTGATATATATATAATATATTGATAATATACAGGTCCTTGCGGCATGTCTGCGTGCGTGCAGCTGGGCGGACTGGGGGCATCCCCAGCTGGGACCTGCAGGGCATGGGGATCTGCATGGGTTGCATGGCGGCTGCTGCAGCACAGCATTGTGTTATATTGATCATCACAACCACTGCCAGCAGCCACTGTGGTGGTGATCAAGTGTATGTATTGTGATTACTGAGTACTGCTTTGCACAATGGACTGCTCCACATGTGTACTGCCAGGTATGTCAAGCGGTACGTGGTGGCTGGCAGCGTGGAGACGTGTGACAGTGCGACTGTCAAGTTCACGCAGTCCTTGGTACGTGGGTCATGCCCAGGGCGCAGGCTGAGTTCGTGGTCAAGATGGAGTGATGCATGCTCCGGAACTCGGGCTGTGGGCTTGGCTGGGGCTGGCGATGGGAGGCATTTGGTATGGCATGGTGCGCTTACATGCCATGCTCAATCATGCTTTGTCATAATTTGTGTTTAGATTGTTGAGTTTACATCTCCTGTAGTCAGGACTCTGTCGGCTATGGCCGCACCTCGCGCTCCTATATCCCATCTCCATGTTTCCATCGCCATGGATGCGATGCTCAGTGCAATTGACATGGAGCTGGTTGCTTTGGTTGCTTTGGTCCCATTTCTTTGCGCACACGCGTAGGTGTGCTCCTTCTCTGCCAATGGACTGGTGTG
This sequence comes from Chlamydomonas applanata, assembly GCA_001662365.1. Taxonomy (NCBI): domain Eukaryota; kingdom Viridiplantae; phylum Chlorophyta; class Chlorophyceae; order Chlamydomonadales; family Chlamydomonadaceae; genus Chlamydomonas; species Chlamydomonas applanata. The sequence continues at coordinate 5,475 of BDCZ01000439.1, read as the reverse complement.
GACCAACGCCACGGACCCACCAAACTCTGGGGACGGTATCTACAGTGCATGCAGCACCATTTGCGCAGCGGCCTGCCTGCCCAGCATGCAGGTGCGTGCGGTGGTGTTTGAGATGGAGCTTGAGATGCAGTTGGTTCCTCCCTCCCTTCGGCCCCCTCCCAGGCCGTGACAGACATGCTAGAAGCACAGACCGCACTGTGCAGTAAAGCACAGTCCGCATTGCACAGTACAATATGTATGTGTAATCGTGGCATGTGTCTCTCTTTGTCTCATCCTTGCACGTGCCAGGGTGATGGCCGGCCAGATGATGCCTGCAACGTTGCAGCATGCTGCTACGATTACGGCGACTTCCTGTCTGGCATCCTGGCAGACATCAACGGGGCAGCGCGCGCGCTGATGGGGGCGGGTGACGCCGACAGCGCCGCAGCTGGCGCGGCCACGCTCGACGGGCTGTGCAGGCGGCTGGTGAGAGTGCAGGGCCGAGCGGATGCTGGCGATGTTGGGGCCTTGGCCATGCACATGCGACTCGCATGACCCTAGTACCTAGGCAAGGTTATCAGGATGACTAAAGCGCTAGGGCTATTGAGGGCACGCGGCCTTACATGCATATCGTGACCCAACAACCGGCTGACTGACAGGTGCTTACCATGCCTGACCGTACTGCTGTGCTTGCATCATGTACTGCTACCGTGTGTACTGCCGCAGGCCATTAAGTACAGCACCGCGTCGTATGGGGATGATGCACAGCGGCGACTGCTGGGCATCGCATGCACCCTCAACTCTACACTGGCAGCTGGGCTGGCTGCAGGTAAGTTGTCATCATAAGTCTGGTAAAATTACAGCGTCTCAAAGGTATGCATGCATGCAGATGAAACCTGACCGTCTCCAAACACGAGTCCACTGTCACGAGCACAAATCTAGAACGATGCACACAGATGCCGGACTGCATCCTGTTAGACACATGCGCTGCATTGGACAGCAGCCGGTGAGCCTGCTTCCTGATCAGTCAAGTTGTCCAGATCCCTCAAGAAGCACTGAAAAGGCTTGACAGCCATTCAGAATGCTAGTGGCATAGAGCGTTTGAGGGGGTGCTGGATAGCTTGGGGCCGCTGCTCATGGCCCAGCTGCTGCCGCACTTCCACCACTACTGCGTGCTTGGCCCTGGCCTTCGCGCGTCCCATCATCCCACGCGCGCCCCAGTACCACATTTTGTCCTTCAAAATCTGCCTTGCCAGTTGCCTGTGTCATCCCCTCGCCACCGCACCTGCCTCCTCCTACGCATCTCTGTGCCTTTCCTCCTTTGTCTCCTCTCTTCCCTGCTCCAACTTGTACGCGTGTACACACTGCCTATATGCCACCGCCTGTTCGTTGTATATGCGTGTGCCCGCAGCGCTGCCTGTGGCATGGCCTAATTCCACGGCCACCTCCCCTTGGGACCCGCCCCAGGTCACCGCCAACGCCACAGCCGCCGCGGTTGCAGAGCTGGAGGCCCGGATGGCTGCTCTGGGTGCAGTGTTCAATGACACCGTGTGGCAGCTCGCATTGGAGGTGCGCTCTGGGTGCCTGTGCTTGTCTACCGCGATTGCTTGCTTGTTTACTTCTCAGCTTGTCTGGACGGCAAGTCTGTGTGACTGCGCCTGCTGTTTAATCCAACCTGGTTGGGTTTTCCATTGAAACGGTCAGGCTGTAGACATCAGGGTATCGCCGCAGCTCACAGGGCCCCCGTGCAGCCCCTCCTCGTACTGCCTGACCTGCGTACTGTCGTACCGCACACGTCGGCGCGTACTGCCATCCTGCCTTCCTATTGCTGTGGTACAGGCGGAGTTCCCGGAGCTTGGGACGCTTGCGGCTGCCGCCCGCACCACCCTCATCACCGCCATCAATGCTGTTGGCTCCTCAGACACGGTGTGTGCCCCTTTCACACGTGCCAGCTGCTGCTGGGTGGTCCGTGGGGCCAGTCCCTCTAGCCTCTGGCAGCAGGGGCTTCCACCGCAGCGCCAACCGCCCCATGCGTCCGTGCCCGCTGCTCTTGCGTGCCGTGCTACAAGGCACATCTGCTTATGTGTTTGAATCTATAGTTGGGGCTCTACAGGGCACATCTGCTTATGTGTTTGAATTTATAGTTGGGACTCAGGGCACATATCCACGCCCCCCAGCTTGTCAACTAACACCTGCCATGCTTTCAAGGTTCCAACACATGCTTATGCCTCATCAGGTGGATGGGGCATCGGCTGAGGGGGCACGTGCACTGGGAGCTGCGATGTTGCGTGGCATGGATGCGGGGGTGGGGGCGGCCACAGCCACCCGTGCACTCATGGACACACCCCTGGTGATGGAGGCCCTGCTGGTGACGCGCACGATGTTGGTGGTGGCGCAGGTGGGGTCGTGTTGCCCTTCTGCCCTTGCTGATCCCTTCTGCCCCCGTCATGTTCCACCTTTGCTGACGTAGGCTAAGATCTGTGTAAGGGTGGATTCTGTGCCATAGCCTGCGATGGCGCGCCAAAGGCGCCTGCACTGCAGTGATCTGTTGGCTCATCCGCTAGTGTATGGGCCGACCTTGCCACTGAACCTGTATGCGAGCAGAAATCTCATGCGGGCCCTGTGTGCTATGTTGATCTGTGTCACAGGACCGCGTGCTGCCCGTCACACCCACTGGCACCACCTCAATAGACCTGGCCATTGAGTGGGCAGCCGGGCTGCTCCGGCTGACAGACCAGCAGCCGGGCACCGACCCATTGGGACAGACTTCCTCCACCACCACCACCACCACCACCACTGACACCTCGGCTTCAAACACCACGGCCTCAGCATCCAACACCACGGCCACTGCAGCCACGTCCAACAGCACCCTGGAGGTACAGGGCGGGCTGGATGGAGCCGGGGGGTGCGCCCGGGTTTGGTGTGGGTGTTGCAGCTTGCTGGAAGAATGGGGCAGGGGGGCAATTGGAGAGCAGCGGTACTATCCAAGAGAAGGGCTTTTAGATATCAGGCGAGGGTTCTGAGACCTTGGTCTGAAGCTGTGTGTGCAGTGCGGTACACCTAACGACTTGCAGCGCCCTGCCCCTCCTCCGGCCACACAGAGCGGCACAAAGCCACACAGCCTACACAGACAAGTACATGATGTACACTGAACGCATACACGTGTCGTATATCTGCAAACACACGCTGCAGTTCACCATCCCAAGCACCACGGTGGCTCTCTCCACCGTGTACATCCACGGGTCCCGGCTGCTGGTGGTGTGGGCCAACGGCGCCGCCGTGTCTGTGGGCGGAATCGTGCACACGTCATTAAACGTCACACTGCGCGGGGGTGGAGACCGTGTGCTTGTCATGGGTCCGGACGCAGGCCATGCACTGATCAGGTGCGCAACTGTGCAGTATGTGCATGTGTGCAAGTCCAGGGAGCAGCGTCTACAAGCGGTGTCCCGGGACTGTGAGACGCATGCAGCACATGTTGCCCACATTGCTGCACTGCACTTACCTGCTGCTCACTTGACTCGCACACTCAGATTTTGAAGCTACAAGCCTACAACGAATGTTGCTAATCCTGTCTCGCGGCAGGCATATATGCGCCATGATGGGCGTACAATGTAACCAACACACACACTCAACCCACTTGACCCACACGTTCACCTCACACCCGCAGCTATTTCTCGGGCAGCCTGGGCCGTGTGCAGGTGGTGACTGGGGACGCTCAAGCGCTGGCGGCCGCGTTTGGGGGCACAGCGGGCCGCGGCTGGGACACAGACGGCAATGGGGTGGTGTCCATGCCGGAGTTCTGGGCCATGCTCAATGCAAGCGGCATGGTGCGCCAGGGCTGAAGCCGCCCCCCTTCCTCTCCTTCCCCCTCCGCCTCTCTCTTTCTCCCTCTCTCCCATCGTCTCTGCAGCAGCAGCCACCCGTGCACATGGGTTGGTTGTGCGCCTGGACCTACCCCCAGAACAAACCTAGCCCCCCATCCCCCCCCTCGCCAGCGAAACGCAAAAGAGACCTTTCAAAACAACTGCAAAACAACCGACACCCCACAGGTGGAGGACTATGGGGTGGAGATTTGGAAAGTGTGGGCCGCCGCAGTGGACCCCAACCTTTGCAAGTGCGTGCTCAAGACATGAGGCATGATCACACGCGCCCGCCTAATATCCTGGTTTCAGTCTGAGGCAGGGGTGGCAACTGGAAGGTTCACCACATTTCCTGCCGCTCACTTGCACCGTGGCAGAATGGCTGTGCATGGTGCACAGAGCAAACATTTGAGCGGTTTGGTGGTACACAAGCCAAGCGTCCCCTCCCCCTGCCCTTTGGCCATACATGTGTTGTGTGCGCAGGCAGTGGACACTGTTCGAATCAGAGTGCATGTTTGTGCTCAGCACCAATGTGGACAAGGTGCGTGCCTGCCGGTGCTGTTGAGTACTTGAAACCAACAAAGCCATGGCATGGGGTCTCTCACATGCGCTTGCACCACGCGACACATGGCATGTCATGGTATTCCTTGCTTGCTTGCCCTGCATGCTCGCCGATTTTGGGCCTGCCAGTGGCGTAGTGACAGAGGCAGATGAGGCCTGCGAGTTCTGAATGTTCCGGGTGACTGTATATCGAGAGAGGGCAGTTGGACATGCCCACTGGTTCAACTGTTGGCATTTGGGGCAGCACATCAAAGGAGAGCTTTGCAACTTAGATGAGCACCTGAGGCTGTGGTTGGTCCTTTGTGCCCTCAGCTACCTGGCCCCATCTATCTGAGTCCCAGGCTGGGATGAGACTCCCCAATCTGTCTGCCCGGTCATCTGCCCCATCTACCTGAATCCCTGTGGCATATGCCTCCCCTGCCTGTCACAGGTCACAGCTGCCGTGGCAGCTTCCTACAAGCTGCTCTCGCGCGCGGTGGGCTCAGTGCCATCACTGGTGCCTGCGGCTGTTGCACCTCTGAGCAACCTGTCAGCCTGGGAGTTAGACGGCAATGGTGCGTGCGTGTCTGTGTGTCTTTCTGTCTGCGTGATAACGGCTGTCAGCCGCTCCCTGTTTATCTGTCTTTGTGTCCATTTTCGAATCGGCTGCTGTGCAGTGCTCTGCCGCTAAGATCAGTGCAGCACGGCTCGGCCCCTGCTGGGGGGTTGGTGTGCACTGTGCAGCTGTGCACTGAGCACTGGTGGTCAGGTACACTGGTTGGCAACCACGAGGCCTCATCACCTGCAGTTGTACTGCCCCTCACTTCACTGCACTGCCTGTACTGCAGGTGTGCTGTACCAGAGTGAGATCCTGGGGCAGCTGGCCAGGCTGGGTCTCGTAGATGAGCTAGGCAGAGCCCTGATCCAAAGCGCATTTGGCTACCGCACCACCCCAAACCCCCCTCCGGCTCCCCCAGTCATCATCCCCTCTCCCTCCCCGTCTCCCCCACCCCCGCCATCGCCATCCCCGCCCCCCGTCCCACCCCCTGTGCCTCCTCTGCCCCCGCCGAGCCCCCCGCGGCCCCCATCTCCTCCA
>BDCZ01000438.1:40948-51470 GCA_001662365.1 Chlamydomonas applanata | reverse complement strand
CCCCCCCCCCCCCCCCCCCCCCCCCCCCTCAGATGCGCGCTGAGCTGGCGAACCGCGAGCTACTGCAGGCGCGCGAGGGCGTGGACGCGCCGCCAGAGGTCACCTTCCGCGAGGTGGGGCGCGCTGGTGGGCGTGTGTGGGTGCTGGGGAGTGAGAAGGGGGCAGCGTGGCTGTGGATGCTGTGCAGGCACGGTTGCTCGAGTGCGGAGTGAGGGGGAGGATGTGGGGGCTCGCTCGCATCAGGCCCCGGCCACCACCACACCACGCACCACAGCACGACACAACACCATAGCAACAGCATCCACCCACCACAACCACCACCCACACAACCACAATCACGACAACAGGGCCCCTGCCGCTCCCCAACCCACACACGCCCCCGCCCCCCCGCTCGCAGGTTGACCCGTTCAACTGCTGGGTGTGGGTTGAGTTCCTGGAGGCTGCAGGCCCGCGTGAGACGGAGCTGCTGGAGGCGGTGCTGCGCGCGTGGTTCATGCTGGGCAAGCTGGGCGCATACAACTCAGCCAACCTGCAGGCGTGTGTTGTGTGCGTGTGTGTGTGCTGGGCGTGCATGTTCCCGAGGGGAGTCGGGGTGGGGGCCCCAGCGGCAGGTTGGCCGAGGGGCCCGTGTCAGCGCATAGCTCATGCACACGTGCATTTGTGTGTGTGCCATGTGTGTGTGAGGCGTGGACGCGCACCTCATGCCCCTCAGCGCTCATGCCCTGCCCTGCCCCGCCCCCCAGCTCCCTTTTGTGCACCACGTCCCTCATTTGCTGTACCGCACTGTCCTGCACGCGCACACCGTGCTGTACCGCCAGGTCTACTACGCCGCGGGAGATGACCCGTCGTACCTTGACTACAAGGTCGATGATTGTGCAGTGAGCAGCGGCGGCGGCGTGAACGGGCTGCATGACGTGAGCGAGGTGCAGGCGCGCGGGCGGTGGGCACGCTTTAGGTGCGCGCACGGGGCGCCGCCCGGTGGAACAGGGGCCGGGGTGGGGGGGGCGGCCGGGGTGGGGAGTGGGGGGTTTGCAATGCCTGCTGCCGTGCATGTGATGCGCTGCGTGTACTGCCTGCGCGGCTGCCCTGTAGGAAAGTCTTGGGGCGTGCGGGTCACCCCATGCCTGCTTGGCTTGCTGGCAGCCTGCGAACCACCTGGCTTGCCCTCCCCCGTGCCCTCGCCTGCCCCCTTGTTAAGAACAACACGCCCAACCGTAACCCAACTTTCCACCCTGCATCCCAACCGGACCCCCTCCCCCCAGCTTCACCCCCCCTTCAACCCCTTCATCCCCCCCCCCTCAGGCTGGACCTGGGGTCAGCTGATGAGCTGGCGCTGGACGTGCTGCTCAACTCGCTGCTGGGCCTGAGCCGTGATGTGGTGGGGCTGGCACGCGTGGTGGTGGGCGGGGCCAACGCGGACTGGCCGCTGCCAGAGGCGCTGGAGCAGCAGGGCGGGTGGGACGGCGAGGTGCGTGCGTCTGCGGGCAGGGTGGGGAGGTTGCTCTGCCTTCCTTTTGTGTTTCGTATCTTTTGCATGGGCTGCATGTGTGGGGGTAGGTGGGTGGGTGGCTGTGATCACGTTCTGCGCTGGCTGCAACTATGCTGGGGTTGGGCTGCTTGGTTTCGCTGCACCAACCACCTGGCATCCTGAGCGCCCTGCTGCTTGCCTGCCTGCCTGTATGTCGGCCCGCTGTGATCAAGCCTCGCGCGGATGCGTGCGCCCGATCACCGCCTACCCATGCACGCGCGCGATGCAGTTTGACATCGACCCCATGCAGCTGCCCAGTGGCATGGACGAGGAGCTGGCGCTGCTGGATGAGCTGGGCGGGGAGGGGGCGGGGGCGGGGGACGGCGGGGGGCCGCAGGGTGTGGCTGCGACCTCGGGGCGGGGCGGCGCAGCGGGAGCGGGGGGGCGGCGCGGCGCCAAGGGGCGTGCGCTGCGGCTGGCGGCGCTGCGCAGCCTGGGTGATGTCGACCTGCCGGCGGGGGAGGGGGAGGATGGGGAGGAGGATGGGGACGATGGGGAGGGGGCGGGGGCGCGGCGACCGGCAGGCCCCGCTCCGCCGCCAGCGCAGCAGCAGCGCGTGTGGGGGGACAAATTGATGCGCAAGTATAGCACCGAGCAGTTCCGCACAGCGTTCCCAGAGCGGGGGTGACCCGCGGCGGGGAGGGGGCCGATGGTGTAGGCGGCGGTGGCAGGTAGCAGGCGTGTGGCGTGTGGCTATGTCGGGGTGCGGGGAGGGGGGTGGGGCTCGTGCGTGGGTGCAGGCGCTCAACTCTGCGGCTGCACGCCTCGTCTCAGTGCGTGACACCTCGCCAGCAGGAACCGGTCTCGGCAGGTGTTATGCCGAGACTAACACCTGCCGTGAGCTGCCCGTGCTCGCTGCTTGTTTGCTTGGCTTGCTTGTTTGCGGTATGGCAGGCGTGGTGCAGTACACCCCCAGCACCTGCGTCACGTCATCCTACGATTGTGGATCGCCAGCCGGCACTGCGACCGTCGCCATACTGGGCTGCAAAGCCAGAGAAACGACCCGTGATCGACTCAGCCACAGTCACAACGCCTTGATGCCCATGCTCGGTCGGCAACTGTGTTCATCCGCAGAAAAAGATTATCATCGCATCCGGTGCCTACTGCACAGTCCCGCGCATCATTACATCGCCACAAGTGTGGCCCCGAACCAAACCCCGAACTTCACTGCTGCTGCACTGTTGTAGCCAAAATGTATCGTAGGCCACTGTGTTGTCGCAGATAGGCATATGAGGTGAGAGCAGCATGGCAACACAGTTGAACTCAAATCTTACCAAGCCCATCACAAGGGACGGGTAAGCAAGCTCACGGGGCGCATGATTGATCTGAAGCGCTTCCACGGTGAGTGCTGTTGATTGAGTACGTTGAAGGTGGGAGGGGGGCTTTTACGGTGGTGCTGTTGAGCTGACGGCCTTAGCAACCTGCACATGAGCATGCGGACATCTGACACTGCATAGTGTTGCGTTGTGCTTCAAGATGGGCGATTTGGGTGTCATGGCGTATCGTCAAAAATGTATGCGTCAGAGTGCATGCTGGGCAGGCAAATGTGCTATGGTGAGGCTACGTTGCAAGGGGCAGTAACAAGGACGCATTGCACAGTGGTGTTCTTTGCAACCACGACCCAGACGGGATAGCTCACATGCAAAGTGCCAGCTGCGCGCGGGAACGCATGGCAGCGTGCTGCTCTGATGCAAGAAGGTGCACGCACGACGGCATACCTGGTGCCAGCCTGGCCCCCATTTTAGGGTTGCCCATGTGCAGCACCTGAGGTCAACTGAGGCTCCCATGCGTGCAAGCACTGGGCACATGCAGCTCTGTACACGCCCCAGGGCTCCATGCTCCATGCATGCACGCTGCGTTTGGCCCTGGGCACCCGCCAAATCCTCACGGGTTGCGCTGCATGGGCGCAACCCTGTCGCATGCACTTGCACGCATGCCGCTCAAGCCCTGCGCCCTCCCGCCCCTCCCTTCCCCTCCCTCCCAGGTGCAGTCGCAAGTGGCTCTGACGGCAGTGCGAGCGCGGGCAGCAGCATGGCGCCCGCGCTGTACTCCCCCAGCCCCCTGCACAGCCCTGGCACCAGTGGGGTCAGCCTCGGCCCCACCGTTCTGGAGGGCGGCGTGGGCAAGGTGCCACACCACCCGCTGCTCTCAGGGCTAGCAGCGGCGTCCAGCACGTCGAGCCTGGAGCAGCTGGGGCTGCAGGGCAACGACGCGCTGGTCATTGCCCCGGAGAACCTGGTGGGTGGACGGCGTGCGGCTGTGTGCGTGTAATGTGGAGGGTTAGTGTGTGCGGGCGCGGGCGGCGCAAGCGTGCATGGTGTACACCGTGTTTAAGATTACTCATACACACGCGCTGCCGTAAGCACGTGGGTGTCCCTGAGCAGACCCAGGCCGCCCACTGATACAATCCCCCCAACCTCTCAACCCGCCACCACACGCCCCAGACCCTCGAGTCGGTGCTGAGCCGTCAGGGCGCGACCTGCACGATGTGGCGCGGGAGCCTGGTGCTGCCGGGCGGTGGCGGCGTGGTGCCCGTGGCTGTCAAGGCGATGAGCATGGACCTGGCGGACCCTGGCGACCCGCTGCTGGTGCGTGTGCGCGCGACTGCCCCTGCGCGTGCGAATGCTTGCGCATGGATGCCTGCTGCGTGATGGGAGTGACAGCGGGGCTTCGAATGGCTGCGTCCTGTGGCGCACGAGGCTGCATGTGCCATGTGGTGTCGCGCTGCCCACGCACTCGTGGGGGGCCGGCTTGCATACCCTCGTCACCATGCCATCCCACGCCCCCGTCAACATCCCTCATGACGCCCCCCCCCCTCCCAGGGCCTTGCGCGGCGCGAGGTGCTCAACATCCTGCGCCTCACCGCGCGCTGCAAGAGCGTGGTCAAGTACTACGGGGTGTGCGTGCCGCCGGCTGGCCCCGCCGCCGACATGCTGTGCATCGTGATGGCGCTGTACGAGGGGTCACTGGCGACGGCGCTCGCGGATGGCGCGCGGCTGGAGGTGGGGGCTGTGCTGGTGCTGTGCCACGCCATCGCGGCGGGGCTGGCAGAGCTGCACGGCGCAGGGGTGGTGCACCTGGACATCAAGCCCGCCAACGTGCTGCTGGACGGGGAGGGGCGCGCGGTGCTGTGCGACTTTGGGCTGGCGCGCGTGGTGGAGGCGACGCGCACGCGCGCGGCCTTCTCCACCCAGTCGATGGAGGGCACACCCAACTACATGTGAGTGCGGCTGGGGCGGGTGGGTGGTGGCGGGGCGGGTGGGAGTCTTGGTTTGGGGTCCAGCTCGGGGGTGGTATGGGAGGTTGAGTGGCGGACAAGCCATGGTGCCGCATTGCTGGGCGGGGGTCGGGCAGTTATGGTTGGGCAGGTGGCGGGGGCGGTGGCGGTGGCGGGAGGCGGTGGTTGGGCCTGGTATGCTGGGGGCATTGGCTGGGGTGGTGGAGTTGGGCGAGTGGGAGCAGGTGAGTGTATGCACGTGGGGGCCGCACTGCCGGCTGCCATGAGTCCCCGCTCGTACTCCTGCTCCACAACGAGGGGCTACAACCGGGGCGTGCCGCGCGCATGACCCCGCTGCACCGTGCAGGGCGCCTGAGCAGTGGGAGGGGCGCGGCATCGGTGCGCCTGCTGACGTGTGGGCGCTCGGCGCGACGGCGCTGCACATGCTGGACGGCAACCCGCCATGGCACGGGCTGCCGATGCCCCAGATCTGTCGCAAGATCACCACGGGGTCGCGGCCGCCGCTGCCCACGGGGTTGCCACCCGGCCTGACTGCAGTACTAGACGCATGCCTCACGCATGATCCGGCTGAGCGGCCGTCGGCTGCGAGCTTGGTGGCGACGTTTGCGGCGCTGAGTGCGGCGCAGGCGCCGTCCATGCCCATGTCTGGCGTGCTCAGCTCGGCGAGTGCACGGCGGGGTAGCATGAGCGTGGTTGAGGGCAGCGGTGGCAGCGCTGCGGCGGTTGCTGGGCCGTACGGGCAGCAGCAGCGGCCGATGGCTGAACCCCTGTTGCTGCCGGTGGCCTCAGGGAGTGGGGGGGGCATGGATGGGGAGGCGGGCGCGGCACGGCGTGCCGGCGTGCAGGGTGGCGTGTTGCAGCCTGCGGTGGCTGCAGCCACCGCCGCGTCGTTGCTGTTCCCGCTGCCACAGGGCATGCCCCAGCTGGTGTCCGGGCTGCATGGGCTGCGCACGGGGGGCCCATCGCACGCACCCCCCCGGCACTCGCGCAGCGTTGAGCTGCCGGCAGGGCGGCCGGGCAGCAGCGGACACGGCCCTGCATCACACTCGCCTACACCCACAAGTGCTGGGCTGCTGCCGCGCGTGGACTGCGGCAGTGCCGGCTCCACACCCGCCAGCAGTCAGCTGGGTGCGCTGCCAGCGGGGTACTTGGCAATAGTGGGGCCGGCTGCCGGGTTGCCTGGAGCCGCTGGGGGCCAGCCGGGCGGCACCATGGCATTTGGCAGCGCGGCTGCGAACCTCCCGCGCGCTAGCACACTGGGCCTGGTTGGCAGCGGTGGCCTGAGCGGCCCACCAGCCACAGACTGGCTGGGGTTGGGGGGGTCAGGCCTGGGGACGGGGCTGCTGGGGGGCGGCGCGTACAGCGGTGGCATGGGTGGGGGTGGCAACATTGTGGCCGGTGGCAGCGGTCACCATTCGGGCAGCCTGCTGTACGGCGGCGGCGGCAGCGGGGCGTTGCACGGCACGTCAGGCAGCCTGCCCCTGGCCTCCACGTCCAGTGGCGCCATGAGCGGCAGCACCGCCGGGGCCGCTGCGGGCGGCGGCGGCGGCAGCGGGGCGCCAGGCAGCAAGCTGCTGTCCAGCTGCCACAGCCTGTTCAAGCTGGAGGAGGACGATGTGCTGGTGGGGCACGAGGGCGTGGTGCGGTCGCTGGTGGTGCTGCCTGACGGCGTGCACGCGGCGAGCGGGAGCGGGGACGGGGCGATCCGGGTGTGGGACCTGCGCAGCTGGGAGTGTGTGGCCACGCTGGCGGGCCACAGCTCTGCTGTGTGTGGGCTGGCGGTGACACCGGATGGCCGGCAGCTGGTGAGCTGCAGCTGGGACCGCAGCGTGCGCGTGTGGGACCTCGGCAGTGGGGCGTGCAGCGCCGTGCTGGCGGGGCATGGCGGCTACGTGTACGGCGTGGCGCTGTCGCCGGACGGCCGGTCGCTGGTGACGGCGAGCGCCGACAAGGTGGGGCGTGTGAGGACTGTGCATGGTGTGCATGGCGCGTCTGTGCCTTGCTTGGGCTGCTGCCACGGGCCCTGTATGTGGGACGGGCGTGACACACGTCCGGGGTGCAGCAGCTTGCCGTCCCCGTCGTCCTTCACACCGCACCTCGCTTGTGGCCTTACAAGCGGGCCCTCACAGGCGCCCTGCCCCCTGCCGCCTCACGCGCACACACCCGCCCGCGTGTGCCGCAGACCTTGAAGCTGTGGGACCTGGCCTCTGGCTCCTGCACCGCCACGCTCTCGGGCCACGGGCACTGGGTGTGCGCGGCCGTGTTCACGCCGTGCGGCCGCACCGTGGTGTCGGGCTCAGTCGACAAGACGGTCCGCACCTGGGTAGGTGGTGGTGGACTGGTGGTGGGGCGGTGCCCCCTGCCTTGGTCCTGGTTGCGCGGCTGGGATGCTTACGACTAAGAGGGTGTGGGGTGCGGGGGCTGGAGGTGTCTCAGGTGGGTGGGCGACTTGGGGGGAGGTGCAGCTTGAGGAGGTGAGGTACAAAGGCGTTGGGGGCGTGCTTGGTAGCGATGAGGGCGGGACTGTGGGAAGCTGGGAGGGTGGGTGTGGGGATGATGCTGCCAGGTGGCGCTGGGCAGCTACCATTGGCAACCATCAGGAAGCTGACGGGCAACCTGACTCCCCCATCCATCGCCCCGTAGGATGTTACGTCGGGCAGCTGCAGCGGCGTGCTGGCGGGCCACACGGGCCCTGTGCGCGCAGTGGCCGTGTCCCCTGACGGCGCACTAGCGGTGAGCGGCAGCGGCGACGAGACGCTGCGCGTGTGGCGGCTGGGCCGCGGTGGCGGGTCGTGTGAGGCGGTGTTGCCGGGGCACGGCGGCACAGTGGGCGCGCTGGCATTCGAGCCGGGGGGCCGGCTGGTGGCGGGGTCTGACGACGGCATCGTGCGCGTGTGGCAGCTGACGCGGGAGGGCGGCAAGGGCATGCTCAGCGGGTCGGTGCGCGCGCTGCTGGGCGGGCACAGCGCCGACGTGAACGCGGTCGCCGTGTCCCCTGACGGCAGCTACAGCCTCACGGGCGGTGATGACTGCACGCTGCGGCTGTGGGTCATGCACACGCGGCTGTGAGCGGCCGGAGAGCGGGCCAGGGGCCCATGTAGCGGGAGCGGGTGCAGCGTCTGGAGGGTGTAACAGGGAGAGTGGGAGGGGGGAAGGGGGAGGGGGGGTATATGTTTCAAAGGTTTATTACACCCCAACCTTGACCCTACACCCCAACATAGAAGCGGGATAGGGGGATGCATGTGCTGGCATGTGAGGACGCCTTGCTTGCTGGTGCCGCGTGCGTCCCACAGTGCACTAGGGGCGGTCCTCAACACGTGACAGGATCATGGGTTGAGGGTGCTGCGGTACCCATTACCCCTTGTCCCCAGAACCCCGCCATGCCAAATCAAGGCGGGCTGCATGAGCCACCGTTGGGACACATGGCTGTTGGCACAGCTGCCAGCATGGGTGTCGCCAGTCCGCGTTGCATGGCTGTTGCAGCATATGTGTGGGGTCAGGGCCGGGGCGCCTCACCTCGCCTGCAGGAAAGCTGCTTGGTGCGTGCGTTGGCGTAGCGGGGTTGTTGCTGTGGTGGCTGCGGCCATGCGCAGCGGTTTTGCATGGGCTGTTTGCGACTGCATGCGGCATATGTTTGATGGGGGTGCGTTGGGCAAATCCAGAGCTGTGTGGGTTCGACAGCACGAGAGGGGCGTGGGCCGCCGCGTGTGTGCGTGCATGCGTAAATGCGGCTTGTGGAATGAGTGGGTGGTGTATGGCACACAGTTGGTTTGATTTGTATGTGTTTGCAGTGGCAGTGCGCGCTGCTTTGGCGGTGGCCAGATGCCTGTGGGTGTGGTGCGCTGGCAACAGGCGGGGAGTGGGGCATTGGGTGGGTTGGGCCGTGCGCTGCGCGCACGAGCCAGTTGTGTGCAATGGCACTGGCTGGTGCGTGCAGCGGCGGCTCCCTCCCTGCCCTCACGTGATGCGCACACCCACCCACCACCACCCACCACATCACAGGCATCCAAAGATCACGCTCATGCACCCATGCACACAGCATGGCAGTGCTGGGCCGGTGATGCATCAGTCCTCATGTTGCAGTTCAAGTCATTCTCTAGTACCGTATGCAGCCAGCCGGCACGTGGGGAGAGGCAAAGCAACGCTTTGAGTGGTGTTGGGTGCGTGGGCTCAAGATGTGTGGCTGGCTTGGGCGTGCGCAGGTTGGCCAGCCTGCACCCGCTCTCCATTAACTGTGAGCAGCGCTACTCATGTGAGTGTGAGTGTGGTGGGTGAACGCGTCGAAGGTTAGAGGACAAGTGTGCATGGGTGTATGTTGGGCCGGTGTGCATGAGCATGCGCGTGCCGCCGGTGCTTGGTGGCGCGGCGCAGTGCATGATGCGACCTCGGCAGCGCTGCACACGGTGGGGGGACATGGCAGGCAGGGGCGGGGCGGCCGCAAGCGTGCGCAGCACGCGCACGCAAGCGGTGGGCTTGCCCCTGCACTGTGCCTGTGCCCTACTGTGCGTATGGCGCTGGTGGGCGCTGACAGCGGCGCATGCTGCCGGTCACAAAGGTTGAGGCCGCGAGAGAGGCGTGGTCGTGTAGGTTTGGGACTTCCTCATTAAAAACGGTACGGACGCGAGCCTTGTTTCATCTGATCTTCCAACCTAACCAGACCTGGTATGATCTAAATAGACCTGACCTAAAGTGATCCGTTAGTGGGGACCACTCATTGCGCAGCGGGCGGCCTCAGGCCTGAGGCCTGCCACTGAGCTGGCGCTCTGGCGTTGACCGCGGCCTACAGGGAGCGGTGTATGCATCGGTGTGTTTTGTGGGTGTGGATGTATGTTGTGTTTGATTTTGATTGAGAGGGCGACTGCTAGTCACGCTTGGCTAGGCCAGCATGACATGACATATCAGCGAGTTGATGGCAGCCGCCATCAGGCTCATGTCCCCCGTCACCGTGCATTGAGACGCTGCGTTTCTCAGGCGTGTAACATGCTGATACGTCGTGCAGCAGGTCGTGCAGCCATGATGCTTCAGCGGTACGGCGAGGCCGGTCAGCCAGTCCAGCTGAGCACCAACAGGAAGCCCCACCTGAGGCCTAACAAACTAGGCCATCACACACAGGCAGCTGCATCCAAGGCGAGGCACAGAACCCACACTGACCAGAGCTGTTTAGCAGCAGCCTTGGTGAACCATCCAAATCCCAGGGGTTGATAGGTACCCTGCGCAGGCTACCGGCTTGAATATAGTATGCTGACCCTAAACGATCGGCCTTTGCGATACGCGGGTGCGGCGCCCCTTCACATTCCACATCATCACACATATGGTAATCACAATCGGGCAGGTGTGTGTTCATCTCATTCAAGAAAAGTAAAATACACGCAAGAGGCGGACGTGCGTTATGGCTACCCCTGGAGTGGGTGGGGGCTCCCTGCTGCCCAGCGCGGCTTTTGAAGACCAAACTCACATCAGCTGGCATGACCCCAACTATCCCTACACGCTAGATCGTTACTCAGTGCTCCATTACTTTGAGTTCTCCCCGTTCTTTGATCGGCAATGTAACAATACCATCGCGCGACAACAAGGGCGAGATCCTGCAGTGCCTGGTGCTTTAGAGTGGGTCAATCATGGTTTGGGCATGCACGCTCATCCATGCTGCCATGCAACACCTGAAGCATTTGCATGATGTGCCTGCGCGGTGCATCACTCGCATCGTTCATCTGGGCACCAACATGTGCACATGTGCGGTGTGCACCTGCACATCCCCC
>BDCZ01000438.1:0-36913 GCA_001662365.1 Chlamydomonas applanata | reverse complement strand
GGGGGGGGGGGGGGGGGGGGGGGGGGGGGGGGGGGGGGGGGGCGGCCGCACCGTGGTGGGCCAGACCTGCCGCCCTCCATGCACAGCAGTGCACATCATGACCACCTCACACAAGTCAGTTCTTGAACACATGGCACACGGAAGCCACAACCCTAGTACCATGCCTGTGCGCACCTCCCCTGTTCCCACATCCCCCTCCTATCCCCACCCCCCTGCTAGTAGCTGCTGCCCCCCCGGTGCCGGTCCGGCGGCGGGGAGTCGCCACGGCCGCGACTGCCACTGCGGCTGTGGTGGTGGTGGTGGTGCATGTGATGATGGTCGCGGTGGTGGGCGTGGTGGCTGAGCCCGCCCTGGTGCTCCCCCCGGTTGTGACCACCCCCGGCCAGGCTGCCAGAGCTCTGAGAGTCCCCCCCGCCCCCTCCTGAAGGTGCACCCGACCCGCTGCGCCGGCCGCCCAGCGTCGGCGGCCCGACCCCCGAGTGCGCGCGCATGCTCGGTGGCGGTGGTGACAGCGAGCGGCCCATGCCCGGCGGCAGCGGCGGCGGTGGCGGCAGGGTGACGCCCTGCGGGGGCGAGTCGAGCGGGTCATCGTGCGCGACGCGCGCGTAGCCGCCGGATGGCCGCCGCCCGCCGCGTGCGGGTGAGACGTGGGGAGAGCCAGGGCGTGAGCCGTACCCGCCCACGCTGTGCAGCCCGTCACGGCCCGGGGGCGGGGGCGGGGGTGGCAGCGGGCCGTACGGGTCCCGTGGGTGCGGGTGGCCGTAGGGCCCCGCATATGGCGGCAGGTCCCGGTCACGATCGCGGTCACGCGGCAGGGGCGGGGGCAGGGGCGGGCCACGCTCCCGCTCCCGCTCCCGCACATCCCAGCCGCTGCGCTCCCGTTCCCTGCTGTGGCTGTGACGGCGCTCGCGGCCCACGCTGTCCGCCCGCCCCCCACTGCCCCGGCCCCACGGGTCGGCCTCGGTACTGGGGACGCCCCCATCGCCACGCCGCTCCCACCCCCGCTCCCCCCGCTCGCGTTCCCGCTCACGTTCCCGCTCACGTTCACGGTCTCGGTCTCGCTGCCGCGGCTCCCCGCTGCCACCGTTACCAGCAACAGCAGCACCACCGCCACCGCCACCTGCCTTCCCGCCATCTCCCCGGCTGTCACGCTCCCGGTCGCGCTCACCCTTGCTGCCCACGCGCTCTAGCCCACGCTCACGCCCGGCGCCGCTCTCACCGCCGCTGCGGCCCGGGGGCCCGCCCCCGCTGCCATCACCACTGCGCCGCTGGCCGGCTGGCGCCTGCGCAGGTTGCTGTGCTGCCTGGGCAGCAGGCGGGGCCACGGCTTGTGCCCCGGCGGCAGGTGCACCAGTGGTTGCAGCAATGCCTGGCGCTGACGCTGCTGTGCCCGTCAGCACCCCTTGCGTTGGGGCAGCGCTGGCAGGCGCCAGTGGGCCCGTGCTTGCTGCAGCCCCTGCCTTGGCACCCGGCCGCGTTGCAGCCGTGTCAGCCGCATCTGGTGCCGCGTCTGGTGCAGCCCGTGCGGGCCCATCAGGTTCTGGCTTGGGCATGGGGGCAGGCGCCATGGGGGATTGTTCGCGCGCTGCAGTGGGAGCGGTGCCATTGGGTGCTGCCGCCTCTGGCTGTGCAGCAGTTCCCTGCGCCGCACCTGCACCTGTACCCACGACCCCGTCCTCTGCACCACCGCTTGGCGCCGGCTGAGGTAGCTGCAGAGGCGCAGCAGCAGGCACGGCCGGCGGCGACGCGGTGCGCGCGGGTGGCGGGTGCGGTGAGGTGGGTGTGGCCCCGCCCTCGTCATCGCTGCTGTCCAGGCCCACGAGCACGCGGCGGGGCGGGGGGCGCGCGGGGGGTGCCGGCTTGGTGGAGCCAGCCGGCCCCTCACTCGCGCGCCGCCCTGGTGCCGGCTTGGGCGCTGCCGCTGCGCTGGCAGGTGGCGCCGCCGGCTGTTGCGGCTGTGGTTCTGGGGAGGGTGCGGGGCGCGTGGGCGCCGCGGGTGCTGCGGCCGCCCTGTCCCCAGCTGCGTCTGAGTGCTTGCTGCCTGTGGGCGCAGGAGCGGTCGCAGGCGCGGCCGCAGTCGGGGACTTGGCGCCCGCGGCTGCACCCAGTGCCGCAGTGCTCCCTGGCTGAGCTGCGAGCCGTGGCAGCTTGGGCGGGCGGGATGGGGACGGCGCGCGTGTGGCGGCAGTGGCTGGGCCACCGCCCTTGGCCCCACTGCTGCTCGCCCGCTCCAGCAACCCTGCGCCACCGCTGCCGTGCTCCAGCTTGACTGCCACCACCAGCCCCGTCCCACCCTCCACCACCGCCTCAGTCTTGACGCTCGCGTCTGCTGCACCTGCCTCGCCCTTGGGAGGTGCAGCCGGCCGGCCTTCGCCCTGTGCTGGTTGCTCCTCCTGGTGCGGCCCGCATGCCGCAGCCTGCTGGCTGCCCCGCGCAGGCGCCGCAGGGCCCCCACCCCCCAAGCCGCCGCCGCCTGCTGCGACGCTGCCCACTGGTGCTGCATGGCTGGCTGGCGATGCGGTGGGCTTTGTGACCTGGCGGGAGCCGCGCTCGTAGGCGTAGCCGGGCGGCAGCGCCCCTGCCTCTGCGTTGCCCCCCGGCACCAGCTCCAGTGTGCCTGCCGCAGCCAGTGCACTGTAGTGCGCCTCAAACCAGCGTGCAAGTGGGTCACCGGGCGGGCGGGGCGGGTGCAGCAGATGGCCGCCATACTCGGCGCCGGGGGGCGCGCCGCCAGAGCCCAGCCCGCCGCCGCCCCCAGCGTCATGCGAGGGGCTGAAGCGCACAGAGCCAGCGTCGGCAAAGCAGCCTGGTGATTCGGCGACGTGCGCGCTGTGGGTGGACAGCTGCGGCTGCGGCTGCGGCAGGCGCGGCGCGGGTGCCGTGGCTGCAGCCTCGCCGTGCCCTTCAGTGTCACCGCCGCCGCGGCCCGTCCCCTCAGCGCGCTGTTTGCGCGGCCGCCGCTCCTCACCGTCCCCCTCCTCCTCCACCTCCTCCTCAGCCTCTTGCCCCCCGTCCTCGCCATCCTCATCTGCACGTTTGGCCTTGCTGCGCCGAGCGCCACCCCCGTCCTTGCGGGGGCGGGGCGCGCGGTCGGGGCGGTCACGCCTCCGCTCGCGCTCCCGCTCCCTGTCACGGTGCCGCCGCGGCTTGGCACGCTCACTGCCGCCCTTGGGCGGCCCACCGCCCGTGCCCACCACACCGCCCCCGCTGCCCCCGTCGGCGGGCCGGGGCGACATGACCTCGTCGTCCCCCGCCGCCCCACCTGCGCCTGCCTGGCTGCCACCAGCGTGCTCCGACGTGTCGCCGCCCGAGTGGCCTGTGTGGGAATGTGGGCACATGTGCCAGTGCGTGAACGGAGTGCGGCTACACTGGTGTGAGACGTGCCGAGTGAGTCGGCGAGGTCAGTGCCATGAGTGTAGGTGAGGCACATCAAGGGAGTGGCTGGTGGCTCTGCCAATATGATGACACAACTGATCCCTGACATACCGGGCATGGGACACCTTTGCCGCTGCTGCAGCGTCAGCCATGCTGCAAGCCCGGAACACCCAGCCCAGCCTGCCCCTGGCGCACCGCTGCATGCCGAACCTCGCCGCCGCGCCCGCTTCGTGCCTGCTCGTCGTCCTGACGGCGCCACACGGCCCGTGTTGCGCCGCGCCCGCTTGCGCGCCCCGCTTTTCCTGCACACAAATACATCAGCACCGCCGCAGCAGCGGAGGCGCGTTGCTGGTGACCCACACAGCAGGAGGCACATGCAGGCTGGCGCATCAGATGTGTGCGCAGGCCCCATTTGCAAGCCCTTCCCCGCAACCTGCCTGCCACATCGTCACGACTCGATGCAACTGCTTATGTCAACCCGGCACACGCCCCTGCCAAGCCTGCCCTGGCTGCTGACACAGCCAGCACGCCGCGCGCCACCCACCGTGGTGCCCACGCGCCCTTGCCCAGGTGCCGCCAGTCGGCCCCGCGCAGTGAGCCGCGCCAGATGCGCGAGCTGGCCTTGGACAGCCACTCCAGCCGCTCAGTGTGCGCGCCGTTCACGCCTGCGCAGCACGCGGCGGGGCACGCATTGGCAGGCCGCGCTGTGAAGGGTGCTGCTGGCGGTGTGCTTCTGTCTGAAGGACGGGGGACGGGACACCTGACCTCCAGAGCATCGCCTCAGCAGCTGGCCAGGCCGGCACCTAGCATCCCTCCGGCAGGACCCCAAGCACACAGCCCCCTCCCCCTTCCCACTGCTAAACCCCCCTTGCTCCTCGTATTTTCGCACCTGGGAAGCGGACCTTGACCTCATTCGCGCTCTCCTTGATTGCATACGCCTGGTACCACACGTTAGAGCCGGCCTGGGGTGAAGAGGGCACGCGCCAGGAAGGTGGCTTTGGGCCGGCGAGCCATACGTACCAATGTTGATACCGGTGATGCATGGGTGCAAGTGCGTGCGGTGGCAACATGTACACACGCCATCCGCCGGTATGAGCCACACCGTGCAGAGCCCATGCTGTCACTCTCCCAGCCGCAGTGCCCCGTGTGTGTGTGCACTTGTTGTGCTGCGTCTGGGGTTGCTGTGGCGGCCCCGGGCTGGTGGCACCCGCTCCCTGGCATGCGCGGCGTGCAAGCCGGCCCCATGTCCCCACCCCACCGCCCCAGCGGCACACCTCAAGCTCAATCATGGGCTTCTGCATGAAGCGGCCTTCAGGTACAAGCTGGTCCAGCCGCTCCTTGTCCTGCGCATGGCATGCATCAGCAGCAGGCGTGGAGGGCGCGCATGCCAGGTGCTGCCCGTTGTGTGTGCAGCAGCATCCTGCTGCACAGCTGTACATGGCTTGCAGGCATCCCCGCCTGGGCACTGCAGGAGCCTACATGGCCAGGCTGGTGGTGGTGGGGCAGATTGGCTCCCATGAGCTGCGCACCCAGCTGAGCGTGGTGGTGTGCGCCCATGCCCACCATGCGCCATGCATGACGCTGCAAGCTTGCACACACCTGCAAGGCCGACTTGTGCGTCGTTTGGGTCCGCAGCTCCCGTGCTGATGTGCTGGCCTTCCCATGGCTCCTTTTGCGGTCCTTATGCTCGTCCTCGCCCCCGTCCTTCTCCCCGTCATCAGCATCACCATCGGACTGGTCCGTTTCGAACACATCCTCGCTGTCTTCGCTGCCATCAGACCCCTCCTCATCGTCCTCTTCCTCGTCATCAGAATCGTCGGAGCCAGACGTGGCCTGAGATCAAGGACAAGATCATCAAGGGTCCCATCAAGCCCCGATCACCCGCGGCTGCACGCTTAGCCGTACGAGATAGTAACTATGCTGAATGTAGCCGAAGTACCTCCTGGTCGCTCTCCTCGTCAGTGTGCTCCACTTCAGAAGACATCTCAACATCTGACGCTGATCGCTCCTCCTCATCATCCGAGGCGTTTGATCCCCCTGCGGGCCGCTTGGGGCGCCTTTGCCCAGAACGGGACTTCTTTTCTTCCATTTTGGCAAGGCTTCAGCGGCAACTTGCTCGCTCCGCCATTACAAATTCCTTTTCAAACCATCGCAGCAACTACTGGAGGCCAAGGGTTCCTTCTGTAGTTCGACATCTACGCAGCGGAATCGTAGTCTCCTCAATCAAGCGATCCTTTCTGAATGCGACTTTGATAATCTTACAGTTCCTCATGGTTTTTTGCTCAATGTTGAGGTACATACATGCTGGTACGCATGTGCCCATGACATTATTGACGCAACCAATCGACCCGAAACAACCAAGCATCAATGCGCCTCCCCTGGGGTGCCTCCCGTTCCTGTGCCGTTGCTATCAGGCATCCCCTGCGCCCGCAGCATGCGCAGCAAAGGCCCTAGGGCACCACGTCTTGCACCACCCCTTGGCTTCACAGCCCCTGGGCCCATACCATCCATCTGCGCTGAGGCCTCAGAGCAGCCCTGCTGCTGCTGCTGCTGCCGTTGTGGTGGCAGTGGTAGACTTGCGGCGGGTGGTGCAGTGCTGGGTGCGCCACTGCCTTGTGCGGGGCTGGAGGCCGGGGGCGTGGCCGCCAGCTGCTGCCGCCGCTGTCGCAACTGCTCCGCGACCTCTGCCCACGCGCCCACAGCAGACGGGGTGCGCGTGGGCCCAGCTGCAGGGGCAGGTGGTCCTAGCCCCGGCCGTGCCAAGGGCGCAAGAGGCTGCGCGGTGGGTGTAACCCCCACACCTGCAGGTGGCCCCGCTGCCGCACCCGCCCCACTGCGCCACAGCAGGCGCACATCCACGAAGCCCCCGGATAACGCAGCCACCAGCACACCGTTCTCGCCATACTGCTCCGCCCACGGTGAGTCGGCATACGCGGGTACCCAACCGTCAGAAGCCGAGGCAGCTGTGCGCGCCTCCCACGCCGCCAGCAGCCCCGCCGCTGGGTGCACGCCCGGGTCGGGCCATGGCGCAAGCGTCACGCTGCTGCCGCCTGCGTCCACAGCCACCACCCGGCCGTAGCGCACCTCAGACACGTGGGGGCTGTAGTCAGGTCCCACCTCCAGGAGTGTGTACGCGAGCATGTCCCCTGCTGCTGGCGGCCCCACCAGCTGCGGCAGGCTCGCCAGGCCCGTCCCATCGGCGCTGCCGCTGCCTGTACGCGCCGCACCCGGCAGGGGTAGCCCCAGCCGTGTCAATGTTGCGAGTGCCTCCGGCTCTGCAGTGGGAGCCGGCCCTGGCCCGCGCTTGCCAGGGCCCACCCCTTGAGGTGCTCGCTCCGCTGCTGGGGGCCGCGCACTGCGGGTGCCAGGTGCGGCGCTGGGCTGTGCACCTGAAACACCTGCAAACCTCCGCTGCTGCTGCTGCTGCTGCTGCTGCTGCTGCTGCTCGTCATCTTCACTGCTCGACCCCTCGTCACTGCTCGAGTCCTGATCACTGCTGCTGCTGCTGGATGCCCCGCTGTCCTCACTGCTGCTGCTGCCGCTACTGCTGCTGCCCCCGTCACCCTCATCCTGACTGCTTGAGTCGCCTCCCGAGCTCAAGTCATCGTCGCTGCTGCTGCTCCTACCAATCGCCGCCGCCTTCTGCTGCTGTGTGGCTTGAGCGCCCTTGGCTGGACGCGCTGCCGGCTGCTTGGCGGGTGCACTGCGCGGGGCAGGCGCTGCAGGCCGTGTCTTGCTGACACCTGCTGGTGTGAGCGCAGGGCGGGCCGGAGCCTGCACCGGCTGCATTGCCGCCGGCTGTGTGGCACTGTGGCGGCCTGTCACGGCTCTTGCCGCACCGGCCTGGTGCAGCAGTGGCTGCTGCTGTTGGGGTTGCGACCAGGCAACGCCGTTGGGGTCGAGCGGGGACGCGGCCGCCGCCATTTGGAGCAGAAGGCCGCTGTGGCTGCCGCCAGGCTGCTGTGCGCCTGCACCCGCTGCCTGCTCAGCACCTGCCTTCCCCGCCCCGCCAGCGGCCACAGGCACTGCTGGCTGTGCCTTGGGCTTGCCTGCATGTGGCAGCGCGCACACAAGGTGGTCGACAGGGTTGGCAAACTTCCAAACTTATCCACCCACTGGAGCAGCACTGCAGCATGCAGCGAAACATTACAGAGCACTTCCTGCTTCTCCCAGCATCCTCTCGACCGTTGCAGCCACCAATGTGCAGGCGTGCGTCACTGTGTTATGCACCCTCACCCGTGTATGGCAGCACACCCGTGCGCCGCAGCCGCCGCTTGGCAGCCTTGCGCCGCGCACTGCGGCTGCGTGTGCGCTCCTCACCCGCACCAGCATCAGGTCTGGCCGGTGCTGGTGCTGCTGGCGCGGCTTCAACTGCAATCGCGGCACTCGCCGCCCCAATGTCATGCACTGCAGCTGTGGGCATCGCGAGCGCGGGTGCCCCACTCCCTCCACCCTGTTGCTGCTTGCTGCGCTTTGCGGGCGGTGGTGCGACACCAGCGTCCGTGTGCGCGCGCTTGCCTGCTGCTGCGGGTGCTGGTGCTGGTGCTGCCGCAGCGGCCGCGTGCGTTACCAAGGGCGCAGTGGTTGCCGTGGCCAATGAGGGCACCTGCTGGCCAGACAGCAGCCAAGTCCCCACACAGGTTGGTTTAGGTACATGAAGTGGGGCAAGCATGAGGAGTCCTGCTGCTGGGATAGTCTGGCTGACATGCTGAACGAGGTGCATGCCAGCCGCACGTTAACCATGACTCAGATTGATTAAGAGCACTTTTGTTTCTATTTTTCAGTCCTGCGCTGCGGCAGACATCCATGCGCCATGATGGGCGTGCAACGTAACCGACACACGCACACGCAGGTAGCAACTGCAGCTCGCACGCCTGTTTGCGAGCCAGCCAGTTACCAGCAGCAAGCCACTACCTCGACTACCAGCCACGACCAGCAAGCCGCTGCCGCCCACTGCCACCCACCTCATGCGGCGCGTGTACGTGCACCAGGTCGCCATCGCGTAGGGCCGCCAGTGGCAGGTGAGCCGGCAGCATGAAGCCGTCGAGCGACAGCAGCACGCCATGCGCGCGCAGCTGCAGGCCCGCCACTATCTGCACACACATGTGTGCAGCCATCGCAGACATTGCCATCATGTGTGCATACACATATGGTTGACGCTGCACTGCTGAGCGCCCATCACCTGCTCTGCAAGTTGCCCAATGGTTGCCGTGCCATCAGGCGGCATGTACCAGCACTTGCTCAAGTGATGCGCCGGGCATATGCTTGGTGAAACATCGAGCTTGAAGCGTGCGTTTGTCATGTCTGGTGCAGTGATCTGGGGAAGCACGCCAAGAGGAATCCAGTTGGGCATCAACTAGCAAGCTCCATTCTATTGCAATAAGGAAATCCTGGTCGGATCCGCCTTTCAGACCTCAATGACAAGTACACTGGCAGGACAGGTCCAGGAAGTCACAGCTCCATCTGCATTTCGCGTCTTCTTCATTCCAATAGCGCTGATCCAGCGCAACGCCTAGCCCCAGCATCAAAACATGCTTGCAGCACACGGGACGCAGAGGGTCGCAATGCGAGCCTCGAAAGTGCGCGCTGCTCCTGCTCCACCAGCTCGGGCTGCAGTGGTTCGCAGGTCAGCTTCTACAGAAGGTCAGTGAGTCTGGGAAATCCTCCAACGTGCCCAGCCATGGCCTGCATGCAAAGCGCAGGCGATTGTTAGTTGTGCTGGAGGCAGTCTCGATGCGTTTGAACGCGTTTGTGCACCAACAAGGGTTGTTGGCAGCATGCATTGGACGTGGGAGCACGGGCACAGGGACTGTGCATCACCTGACAGGCTGCAGGCGGCAGTGTGTCAGTTGATCATGGGGCACAGTATACATGCGCACAGTCCTCCATGCACCCTGCTGCTGCCCTGCATGCGAACTGACGACCATGCACGCTGCAGCACTGCGTATCGCCATCGGTGTGCGCTTCTGCCTCGCTGCCTCAGTTGCCTTGCGTGCCGCCTGGCGTGCATCGCAGCTGCGGGACCTGCTGCCACGGCTGCTGTGGCCGCTGAGGCGCCCCCCGCACCCATCACGATTACTGAGCGTGCGGCGGCTCAGCTGCGGAAGCTCAAGGCTGACAACCCCAACCCGGGCTCGCTGCTGCTGCGGGTGGGTGCGGGCCATGGCAGGAGGTCGACTATGAGGGTGCACAGGGCACTCCATGTGGGTCTCAAGCCGAGCATCAGCTCGATGTACGGGACCCAGCTGCACCAGCCCCAGGGTTGTGCGGGCGCTGATCAGTGCGGGCAAGGGGGATGGGGTGGGGTGAAGAGGTTGGTGGGGCATGCTGTAGGCGCATATGGGCAGGCATTGGGGGGGCTGCACTGCCATATGACTGGCTATGCTTCCCGCCATATGGGCACAACGGGTGGGCTGACACTGCGGCGTGCCGTTAATTAAGCGTGCATGTGTGCGTGCATGGCGCTGCCCGTGTGTGCTGAGTGTGACTGGCATGCCACACGGCTGTGCGGCCCCGTCAACCCCGTACCCTGAGCCCCACACACCCTGTGCTGCTGGCACCCTTGCGGCTGCAGGTGGGCGTGAAGCAAGGCGGGTGCTCGGGGATGAGCTACGTGATGGACTTTGAGGATGCGGGCAAAGTCAGCGAGGGTGCGCGCGTACGGCCGCCATGGCGGTGGGGGGAAGCGTTTGTTGTTGGGGTGTGGCAGCGGGGGTGAGGAACAAGGTGGGGAGCGGGGGCAGGGCTGTGCTGTTTGGGCATGAAGCTGTGGTCTGGCGGGGTGCTTGGCAGCGGCATCCACTGATCACTGTGTGCGAATGCGACCACCCCCTGTACCCACGGCGGCCCTCTGAACTGCGATGCTGTGCCTGCGCACCTACCCCTGCCGCAGACGACACGGTGGTGCCATATGAGGGCGGCGAGCTGAGCCTGGCCATCGACCCCAAGTCGCTGCTGTACCTGTTTGGCCTCAAGCTCGACTACTCGGACGCGCTCATCGGCGGTGGCTTCAAGTTTGAGAACCCCAATGTGCGTGTGCCTGCTGTTGCAGCTCTGCTCTGGCTCCTGCTTATCTGCAGCGGGGTGGCACGGGGTGGAGTAGGGTGGCGACATGGGGTGGTGCGGCATGTGCCTGGACCTGCATGCTAGGGGCTACGTCTGTGAGCTGCTGAAGGCAGCTGCCGCGCATTTGCACATCAACATGTGTCCTTGCTGGCCAGCCGCACTCGCACTGCGTTGCTCTCCCACACTCCCACTCACCCTGCTGCGTGTGCCCCCATGCATGCAGGCGACCGACAACTGCGGCTGCGGCAAAAGCTTTGGAGTCTGAGGGCTGGGGTCGCGGGTATACTCAAGCGGCTGGGAGCAGCGGGCACAAATACAACGCAAGCCCCATGCATGTACTTTACAGTATTACCCCGAACTATTCGCGGGCGGAGTGTGCCTGGCGCACTCTTCTGTAGGTTCATCTGCTGGCGGCTCAAGTCCAGGGGCAATGCAGTGGCGTGCTGAATTGGGACGGTGTTTTTGCGTCAGGAGCTTGGGGATTTCGTTGGCAATGACTTGCAGCGCTGCAGGGCAGCGGGGGCCATGAATGCACGTTTGCATGGGTATTGTGCTGCACGCTGGTGTCTTTTGCAGCTGCGGGGTCACAGCTGAGGCAGGAGCAGTGTGTTGTTGTTGGGGCTGGAGGAGGTGTGCCCTTGGATGTTTGAAGCAGAACAGTGTGTTGGTTGTAGGGACGCAGGCTGTGCATGGGGCGCAGCCGCTGGCGGTATGGTGGTGTTAGCACTCAGTAGATTGACGCAGGCGCATGGTTGGGCAGGAGCAAGCCATTCCTGGTACTGTCTGTTGCGACATCAAGCACAGGCAGGTGCTGTGAACTCTGACATGTCCACCCATGCCTCATTATGTGCACCAGAATCAAACGCACGTGACGCAGCTCCGTATACTTTGCCCCATGTCGCTGAGCAGCAGCGGCTCAGGCGCCAGCAGGTACCAGGCCCAGACAGTCTGAACATTTAATCACAGCAAGCAGACCTGCACCAGCAGCAGCTTGCATAGCGTGCCATATCCGGCTTCAAGGCTTATGCGTGCAAATGTAGGCACTAGGCTGTACGCCTATCAGGCAACAGCACGCTGAGCGGCAGTAGCGGGGGTAACAGGTCGCCCCACCGCACACTCAGGCTGGCCTCGCACGGGCACCGAAAGGTCTCATGCCATCCACACCCGCTCCTGTTTGCCCCAATCTTTGCTTGTTTGCCATAATCTTTGCTGCGAAGCGCTCCATAAGGCAGCTACCACCTGACCTTCTGCCGCTCGCCACGTGCAACAGCGTTACCCTGCTACCATGATGCAAGCTGCCGCCCACAAGTGCATGGCAGCGCAGTGCGTGCCAGCGGGCACCTGCCGTCCCCAGCACATGGCGAGCGTCTCCAGCACGTCTGAATGTATAATGCTCATTCAACAAATGGAAAACACCGCATGGTAGCGGGCTGTGTATGCATCCAGTGGCGCTGACGTCTGTTCTTGACGTGCTTCATCCTTGAATTCTTCGGCCTGGCTTCGCGCAGCCGGCAGCACCTATCAGTGCTCGTGGCCCCGCCCACATACTACACCCAAATGTTCTCATGTACTTCATAGCTGGCTGCGCAGCCCAGACTAACTCGATCATTATTATACCTGACTGGCTGGGGGGCGCCTGCTGTGCAGGCATTGGGGTAACCCAGGGCGCCTCCCTTGTCACCATACACACTGTAGACACCAGTAGACACGTGCAGACTGACTTGATGACTTATGTATGCGTGGCGATGTCAGTGCGGCTGTTCCTCCCCACTCTCTGCAGGCCCTGCCACCCCTCCACCATCTACACCTGCATCACCCCCTGGCACGTCCTCCAGCGCGGCCGTGGTGCTGTCAGGGCACCACACATACGTGACCAAACGCTCGCCTAGCCCTTTCGCCACCACACCCTCCCGCCGCACCCAGCTGCTGCCCGCAGCCGGTTCCCGTGACACGAGCCGTGCATATGTGGCGGTGCTGCGAACATGGACATGTCTGGGAATGTGTGAGCCATTTAGACCATCAGTGAGCATCAAGTGCCCCTTCGTTCAGAGCCCCCACACTTTGACCACCAGCAGCAGCGGCAGGACACCATCATGGAGCCTCTCACCTGATCTGGATGGCGCCGTGCGGTGCCGTCTGCTCCATGCGTGCTGCCGTGTTGACCGTGTCGCCAAACACGCGGTACTGGCGGCGTGTGCGGCCGATCAGCCCCGTCAGCACCGGGCCTGAGTGGATGCCGATACGGCAGGTCACAGGTGTGGGCGGCGCCCCTGGCATCTCCATCAGGACAGAGCCTGCAACGGCATGCAGCGCCCGCGCCAGGGCCACCGCCACCACCGCGTGGTCATCGCATGGCGCCAGTAGCCCCACCGCCGCCAGGTAGCAGTCGCCGATCGTCTCCACCTGCCGATGTGGGCGGTGCAACAGTTCGGCCGTACAGCTATGGGCGGTACAGTGTGTGGCATCAGTGGAGAGCAGGGCCGTCTGGCGCTGCTTGAACACTGCTTGAACATGACAGTTGTATGCAGGCAGGTGGGTGGGTAGTCAGATGGGGTCCAATGTCATGGGTGTGCCCCACAGCATAGGCAGCAACGTGTGTAAACATGGTGCAACAGCCCTGACTGCCCCAGACCAACGCCCTGAATGCATGGAGTATGGCTGTGCCATGTCACTGCACTGCCTCATATCTGCCGCTGCAATGCCTGCGGCCGCCCCAGTCCCCACCCGCTGCCACCGACACCTTGTACACGCCGGGCGCCGCGGCTGCCACAGCGTCAAAGCCGCAGTATAGCTCGTGCAGCAGGCCCATGACGACCTCGGGCGACACGGCATGTGAGAACGCGGTGTAGCTGCAGGTTATGTGGGTGATAGGTTTATGGGGGGTGAGGTGCACTGTTGGTGGTGTGGGGAGGGGCGTGTGCGTGTGTGCAGTGGTGGTGGTGTGGCGCTTGTGTTTGGCTTCGTTCTTGTTGCAAAGTTATATATCGTGTACGCTTGTACATGAGGGAGCACCAGCGCACACAGTTCTCACCCCACAATGTCGCACATGAGGATGGACACATCGTCATGCCTGCAGGGAGAGCACAGGAAGGGAGGTGAGAGCTGTGTGGTCCCTGCTCGTGTGACAGCACAACGGCGTAAGCGCGCGCGGCAGGGTATAGAACACACCGACACATGTGGCTGAAGCCCCCGCACACTGCACACGCACGCCTGAGCCCCGTCACACACCACTCAGGCGCAAGCAGCAGCGGCGGCAGCACAACCGCCCCAACCTCCACCGCCCCGCTGCCTGCTGCGCCACCGCTCGCCATGCTCGCCGTGCGTACACGCAGCTGTGACGACGACGTGCCACTACTGCTGGCATGCGCGAGCGCGGCAGCTTGGAGCCTGCTGGTGCCGCCCAGGCCCTCCCGTGCCCCGGAGCTGGTGGGCTCGGCGCTGGTGGCCACACTGACTGTGCCGCTGCCCAGCCACCCCCCGGTGCCCTGCAGCCCGTTCAGCATGCCCACCAGCGGCAGCCCAGACCCGCCTTCTTGCCGCCCACTAGCGCTTGCTGGGCCCCCCACGTCCCCTGTCACTCCCAATACATCATCGGGCATGGCACCCGCGGTGGCGGCCCCTGCCACGCCGCGTCCTCGCGGTGTGCTGGCCTCCCCTCCACCACTCGCGTGCATGAGCAGGGCCACCACATGGCCAGGCAGCAGGTCGACCAGCAAGCTCTGTGCGTTCGCCAGCCGACCCGCCAGCCGTGTCAGCCCCCCTGCATCCGCGCGCGCGACCACCAGCACCGCCACCAGCGCCAGCAGCACCTCCTCACCACTGAACACCACGCGGGGTGCGGGCCCACACACAAAGCCACAGCCCTGTGCGCCGCCCTCACCATCCAACCTGCCGGCACCGCCGCCCCCGACCATCTGAACGGTACAGGCGCCGCCTGCTCCCTCACCCGCCACGCCTGACCACGCCATGTGATGTGCCCCCATACCACTGCAGCCGGCCGTCCCATCCATGGCCAGCACTGCGCGGGCCAACGCACGCAGCACCACACCACTGGCCACCAGCACAGGCAGCCCCGTGTCGATGTGCCCCTTCACCGCATGTGTCACCGCCGCGTCCACTGCGGCCAGGGCGCGCCCGTACCCGCTGCCCGCGGCACCCCGCCACCCAAAGCCCGCCCCCGGCGTGGCAGGCCCTGCCAGCGCGGCCGCGCCGCGCCAACCGCGCACCACAGGCGCGAGGGCGAGGGAGATGGTGGGTGTGAGCATGTGCATGGCGAGGCGGCCCAGCACCCATGCGTCACTCAGCGACCCGCCGCCCCGTAATGCGATCGTCGCCTCGGCGCACACCCATATGGGCAGTGTGAGGGCGGCGTACAGCAGGCAGTGCTGCAGCGTGACGCCTGCGATGCATGCGGCAGTGGCAGCAGCGGGTGTCCGGACTCCCAAGTGGCTGGAGCGCATCCGCCGAGCGTGACACACACACCTGGGCAGCGCCCGAGAAGGGGATGCGTGCCCAGCAGTGCCCCCAACTCTGAGGCATCCCATGCCACACCCACGCCGACACCCACTTTAAACCCTAAACCCACACGTCCTAGCGTAGGCACCTGGACCGTGCACATACACCCCCAGTCCCTTGCCACCCAGTCGTTATACACACTGCCCCTGCCTGCTGGGCACGCCCAACCCTTCCCGCCTGCCCCCGCACCCACCGCCCAGCACCGGCAGCATGATGTGCATGCAGCTGTGCCACGTGACGAGTGAGGCGTGGGCCGAGCCACGGTAGCCCACCAGGTGGTCGCCCAGGGACAACCACGCAGAGGGGGAGATGCAGGTGATGAAGTAGGTGAGGTTGAGGTCGTGGATCAAGGGCGCGGCCGCAGCGATGGCACCTGTACAGGTATTGGGCAGGGAACTGGAGTGGGTGTGGCGGCAGGTTGGCAGCAGGTTCTCGCGATGATCCGGCAGTGCAGTGGCCATGAGCGCGTCACGTTCTATGATGCTGTGGGTACATCGAGATGTATGTGTATCATCTCGTTGTACCCACAGTACATACACTGTCATGTTTGCGATGCCGCATGTGGGTGCATGTGGGGGCGTGAATGCTTGCATGCTGGCACCGGTTTGGCTGGGGCAGCTACCATGTGCGCACCAGAGTTTGCAGACGACAGTACGGAAATGACGTAGATTGGAACGACCCATCCTAGTGGTATGGCATGCAAGGTTCTGACGATTAGCTGAACACCACTCAGATGCCTGAGCGCTTCGCTGCGAGGTTTGGGAATGGGAGTCAAGACAGGTGCTCAGTTGCCCCGCTGCTGCCACCTGGCGCATGCGATCACGAACAACCCAGTTCAATTCATGCAAACAAAGCATGTTTACTCACCAGACTATCACAACAGGCATCACGATGTTCAAAGCGTGAAAGAGGAAAATGCGGTAGTTATCGTGCACGTGTTGCCAGGTGTTTACATACGCCGAAACCATATTTGCCGGCGTGCTGAAGCCTTGTAATGCCTGTTTCTAGTTGGATACTACACGAGGTGGAAGCGATGCCCGCATTGTTCCTATGACAGTACTGATGCAACCAGCAGGAACACATACACACGAGCTTGCTAGTGGTCACGTGAACTAAACAGGGGGTCCCAGAATCCCAGAACCTGATGAACCCTACACCCTAGTGGCACTTTATTACAGATTTCATGCTACATGGCCACAACTGTAGCTCCTGCCCGTATACTGGTGTTGGGTTGGCTCTTGCCATGCCTTTCCGCTTTAGCTTGGCTGCGGCGGTGTGGCTTCACCGCCGACGCCCCCAGCGCCCGCTGCTGTTGCGCTCCGCCGCCGTGCGCCATGCGTCTAGGAAGTGCAGGTCCGCCAGCCGCGCTGCCACATCCCCGCGCTCACCGCCCTCAGGCGCTGCACGCCGCTCGGCTGCTTCGCCGCTGCTGCCGCCGCCGGCCGCACCTGCACCAGCGCCTGCGGCGTCGCTCTCCCATGGCAGTGGCCGTGGCCGCCACGCTGCTGCTGAGGCACCCGCACCTGTCCCACCAGCACCGCCATCCGCACCAGCGCTGCCCCCCCCTGCTGCCAGCGCGGGCACGTGGTACATGTGCGCACGCGTGTCGCCCGCCGCCACCACCCACCCGCCCTCACACGCCAGCACATGGCCCGGCTCATGCATGAAGTACACGTCAGCGGCCTCAGCCAGCGCCCCGCCCGCCAGCCTTGCAGCCAGTGCACCGGTTGTGGGCGTACCGCGACGTTGCGCCTGGGTGCCAGCTGCTGTGCGCGTGGCCGTGCCAGTGGCCGGTGCCGCCAAGGTCATGGCCAGGGTCTCTGGCGGCGGCAGGTGCAGCACGCGCATGAGCGACCCAGACGCCACGCCCAGGCACAGCTGACGCGGCTGCGATGGGGTCGTGGGCAGTGCTGGCGCCCACAGCCACACCGCGCGGCAGAAGGTGGGCAGCGACAGCAGCAGCTGACCATTGCTGGGCGCCCACACGCACACTGTGGGCCCCCCAGCTGCGCAGCCCGCAGAGCCTGACGCGAGCAGGGGCGTGTAGGTGATACCCGGCCCGCTGGCACCACCAGGTGCAGGAGAGAACGCGAGGCAGGTGACGGGCCCCGCATGGCCACGCAGCACAGCGCGCTGCTCCCACAGCCGGCCCTTGGCGCGCCACAGCCGCACGGTCGCGTCCGCGCCGCCACTCGCAAACTGCAGGCCATCAGGCGACGCGTCCAGGGCCGTCACCGCCCGCTCATGTCCCGCCAGAACAGCAAGGAGGTGCGGGCGGCCGGGGCGGCGCGATGGGCGGCGGTCAAGGATGGCAGACGGGATGTGGTCAAATGCGCGCGTGCGCTCCAGACCATACGCGTCGGTCGGCAGAGCCGCGGGCGCGGTGTGCAGGTGCGGCACAACCCCCGGGGGCCGCAGCACACTCACCCCCACCAGCGTCGCACGCCCGCGCTCACTCAGCGCACGCGGGTTGGCCAGGCGGTGTGGGCTGCGGTACGGCTGTTGCCTGCCTGTATGCCCTACGCCACCCTCAGGCACCGCAGCTGGCGGCTGCTGCTGCGGCTGCTGGGCCTTCCTTCCCCCCTTGATGGGTGGCAGCTTGCCGGAGCGACCCTTTGGCGGGCTGGGGTCGGCTGTTGTGGGTGGCACAGGTGGCGCTGAAGGCTCCACACCATCCTGCCCAGGCCCCTCGCCCCGCGTATCCCCCCCGGCCTCGCCACCCTCACTGCCCCGTTGCGTGGGACTGCTGCGGCTGTCGCGCTCCAGGCTCTGGTCACGCTCTGGGCTGGCTGCTCGGTCTTGGTCCCCGCCATCCCCCCTGTCATCACCATCCTCCTCTGACCCGGATGCGCAGCCAGAAGCCGCAGTGCCGCCCTCTCCGCCATCAGTGCCACTGCCGGCGGCCGGCCCTGCTGCCAGCGCTGCGCCCAGGTCCCAGATGCGCAGCGACTCGTCAGCGGAGCCCGTCACGCAGTGCAGTGCGGGCCCCGCCACGAATGCCAACGCTGTGATGGGCGCCACGTGGCCGGCCAGCTCCAGCAGGGGTGCCGTGGCTGTACGCACCACCGCCGCACAGTGCTGCGATTCCGGCCGCGACCCGGCCCTGCTGCGGCTGCGACGCGTGGGGCTGGGCGGTGGGGAGGGCGCCGCGGCTCCAGCTGTTGGCACAGCCCCTGGCGCGTCTGGGTGCGCGGGCCACACGCGCAGCACGCCGTCAGAGCCGCCTGTCGCGATGAGGGCGCCGTCGGGCGACAACCTCACCACCAGCACACGCTCCTGCTTGCCAGGGCACGCCAAGGTAGCCAGCGGCTGCAGGTCGGACGCATCCAGGATGCGCAGCGGTGAGGCCGCAGTCTCCTGCCGCGCAATGCCCACCAGCGGCAGCAACCGGCCCTCCGCCTCGCTGCCGCTGCCGCCCTCAGGCGGCATCGTTGAAGACGCCCCGCCTGCGGCTGCAGCGCTAATGCTGCTGCGTGCCGGGCGTTTCTCCGGGCCCTCCCCCCTTGTGGCATCCGCCTGTGGTGCACCCCCTGGTGTGCCTGCTGCTGCCGCCAGCCGCGCGTACCGCTCTGCCACCGGCGCGTAGTTGAGCAGCCCCAGCAGCAGCCCATGGCTGGCGGCGCGCAGCAGTGCGGCCGAGTCCTCCCCTAGGGCCAGCAGCGCATCATGGTCCCACAGCCGCAGCACCTCTCCGCTGCCGCTCGCCACGCGCCGCCGGTCGCCGCTCAGCGCCGCGCACTCGACCAGCTCGTGCGCCAGCGCCTCCACCACGGGCTTGAACTCGCGCGCGCCACCAAAGCGCTGCGCCTCGGGCGCCAGCTGCGGCAACGGGGGGTGACCACGGCGGCGGAGGTGGGCAGCAGACGTCAGGTTGTCTGCGCCCAAATACTTGCAAAGCAGGGCGGCCTGAGCCCCAGCATACCCTGCACAGACACGCACGTCTACAGGTGCGCCCCAGAGCAGTCCGGCCTGCCTTCCATTCTTGCAGCGTATGCAGCGTGGACTGTGAGAGTGTTTGGGCCCTGTAACAGCAGGCAATGTCTTTGCCCCTTGCCCCCGCCCCCGCCTTTGCGCAGCATACCTTGGCCAGGACCACCGCGCCCTCGGGTGTCACCTCGCGCACCTCCACATTGCCGTTTAGGAACGCACGTGCAGAGAAGCGCCTGCAGCGCAAGGATGTGGAGAAGCGGGGGTAAAAGGGACCGGGAGTAGTTAGGGGCTGAGATGCACTTTCGATGGTGAAAAGTCAGCTTGCTCAGGGTGCGGTTGCTGGAACTGGGGATGGATGTCATGAGGGGCACAGGTAAGCTGCGGTCACCTGCAGATATGTGCGGCTATGCGCCATGCGCGGTTTAGGGCTTCATGAGAAGAGTTGCTGGCTTCTGGAGTGCGAGGCCATACCTGCTGCCGCCCGCAGCGGGGAAGTCGTACGAGCCCACAGCGCGGAACTGCGCGAGCGCGGCTGCGGACGTCACGGTCTGCGGGCGCATGGGCATGAGGCAGGGGCATGGCGGTGGTAGCAGTGGGGCGACCACTCAGGCTCGGCACTGCACACAGTCGTGTCACATGCCTTGTCAGCGCATGCAGGCAACACTGCAGCACATCCCACCCTGCGACAGGTCAGACACCCAGGAACCAACTCAGTCACTGCGCCACAAACACCAGCCACCCAACGCCAGCCACAGCCGGCCCACCAGCGCACCATGCCCGGCACGACCGCCACGCATGCCGCCGCACCGACGTCCCACAGCCGCGCGCAGCCCTCCATCGCGCTGTAGCTAGCCGCCAGCGCCTCGCCCGGCACAGATGTGGGTATGCAGAATCGCACCGCGTCCACAGACCCCGTGTGGCCGGCCAGCACTGCCAGCAGCACACCCCGCCGGCCGTCCCACAGCCGCAGCGCACCCGCGCGGCAGCCGGTGAGGATGAGGCTGGGGGGCACCGCGGTGGCGGCTGGGTGGCGCAGCGCCACGCATGTGATGCCCCCGGTGTGGCCAGGCAGCACCGCCAGCAGCGGCGGCCACCCCGGCTCACGGCTCACGCACTCAGCGTCCACGCGGGGCAGTGGCCCCCCGATGCCGCTCGCACCGGGCCCCACGCCCCAGCCACGCCCATCTGCCACCGCGCGCATGGCGGAGCCCTCGGGCGCGTCGCGCGCGAGCTGCCACACTGCACGTGGGTGCTGTGCGAGCGCAGGCGCCGCCGCCTCCAGCCACCGCAGCGTGTCGGCCAGCGCGCCGTCGGCGCCTGGCCGCGCTGCCACAATCCCTGCCAGGTCGGCCAGCGCGTCCCCGCCCACGCCCGCACCGTACGCCGCCTCCCAGTAGCGCGCGTCACGCGCCAGCGGCTCCACCAGTTCCGCGTGCCGTGGCTCGGGGGACGCGCCCAGGTGCGCAAACACACAGCGCAGCGCGTAAGGCCGGCATGCGCTGCCGGCAGCGCACAGGTGACCCAGGCACAGATCTGCCAGCACAGCATGGCCTGCGCCCGCATCCACCGCCCACGCGTCCTCCTCCTCCTCCTCCACGCCCTCACCTGCAGCACCATGCGCGCCTGCTGCGCCAGCGCCAGCACCAGCACCAGCACCGCCGCCATTAATGGACACACGCAGTGTGGGGCCATCACGGCTGCGTCGGCTACCGGTGCCGACACCACTCAGGCTGTGGTGGTGCTGCTGCGCGGCCGCCGCCAGCGCAGCTGCCCCTTTGCGCAGCGCGTCTAGTATTGCCGAGTGCACCACGTGCACCTGCATGCACACACGTGTGCACGTAGGGAGTTCCAGTTAAGAACTGAGAGCATTCGGGAGGTCCAGGTAAGAACTGAGAGCATTCGGGAGCTGCAGAGAGCATACTTAGAGCATCCGGGAGCTGCCCAAGACGCAGGGCGGCTCAGGACTGTACACGGCATGCAAATACGGCAGTCTGCACTCGCGGTCATGCCACACCCACCGCGTGGTGGCGCGTGTAGAAGAGCGAGCCCCACGCAGGCAGCGCGGGCAGTACGTCAGCCAGCCCCAGCGCCACCAGCTGACCCAGCAACAGCGGCTCACGCGCTGCCACCAGCACGTTCAGCAGTGCACCCAGCTGAGGGTGGGCGGAGGCCAGGCCCGTGGGCGCCGCGCCACGCAGCAGCCAGCGCACCGCCGCGGGTAGGGTGGGCGGCATGGCGGGGCACAGCTCGTGCAGAGGCACAACGCTGCGTGCACGTGTGTATGCGCGCGTGTGCATGAGTCGGGGCGTAATTCGGCTGCCCAGGGTGTGTCAAGCTGCACATCCCATGTGCAGCGCAAACATGCAGGCTGCTCCCAGGCCGCTCCACAGGCACCCTGCTGCAATACACGCACACATTAGCCGGCACCCGCAGCACTGCATCCCCACGCACTCGCTAGCATCACGGCCGCCGCCCACTGCCGCCGTGCGGCGCTGTATGGTGCCCATGACCACAAGCCGTGCGTGCAGCAGGTTGCCGCCGCACGCAGCCAACAGCCGGCGCACAAAGATGAGCGACGCGCGCGGGTCAGGGACGGTCTGGGCAAGCTGCTGCACCAGTGCCATCTGCACCTCCTTCAGCCCCTGCAGCTCGTGCACCGGCAGCACCAGCGGCGCCGCCTTGGCCGCCACCCCCAGCACCACCTCGCGCGCAAACTCGCTTGGCGGGAGGCTCACCACGAACCGCACACAGCCTGGCAGCGCCAGCAAGTGCTCACACAGCGTAGCCAACACATCATTGCCCACCACGCCGCCGCCGCCAAGGCTGTCGTCCCCGGCCGCCACCAGGCCGTCTAGCAACAGCACAATGCCGTGGGCTGGCAGTGTGCCAGTGGAGGTGCTATTCCCGTTCTTGTGGCTGCCGCCGCCAGCACCGGCCCCACTCCGGCTCACCACACTGCCAGGGCCACCATGCGCACCACCACCGGCCCCGACGGGCTTGCCACCCCGAGCCTGCATGCTGGGCAGCTTGACCATGCGGGCACGCTCGGGGGACGCGCCCCCGGTGGTGCCGCCACTGCCGGCCACCAAAGCCGGGGGCCCGGCTGCGGAGCCATGCGTGGCTGCGGGTGGTGCGAGCAGCGCGGCCAGTGGCCGCACCAGCAGTAGCTCCACCGCGGCAGCCGGCGATGTGAGCATGCGGATGGAGGGCACGTCGAGGCCGGGCAGCAGCACAACGCCAAACGTGGGCAGCGAAACTGCAAGCTGGTATGCCAGCGACTTGATCACGCGCACCGCGGAGCAGCTGCGGCTGTCAGCCGCGTCCACAAAGGCGGCGGCGTGTGGCGCGTGCGCAGCTGATGCACACATGGCGGCGCACACACTGCTCGCGCCCTCACCCTCCCGCCCCGCCAGCGCCAGCATGCGATGCCCAGCTGCGTGCGATGGCAGTTTCAACCAGCGCACATAGGGTTCGAGGATGGGCGACGGCGGTGGCGGCGTGGCCGCGTACTGGGTGCGCAGCTGTGCATGCGGCCGCGTGGGCGACCACGAGGTCTGCGGCTTGCCGGCGCCACCGCTGGCCGCATGCAGCAGGCCCTGCATCACAGGCAGCGCGTCAAACGGCTCCAGCAGCAGTGCGAGCTGCAGCGATGTGTTCAGCGCCCCCAGCCCACCGAACGCATCCACCCTGCAGAATCAGCCACAATTGAGCAGCAGGTTGGGATCAGGTGCGAGCGTCGTCACCGTGCGGCGTGCCACACCAGCGCAGGGCCATGCAGCGGCGGCAGCCACCCCCCGGTCACCATGATGGCCCCTGCCCCCATCACTGCTGCCTGCACCCTCCCAAAGGCAAGCCCACAGCTCACGCACCATGCCAGGATGCGCGCCTTGTCACCCGGCAGCGTGGCACCAGCAGCCGTGATGTCGATTGGGCGCGCCCAGCCCGCCGCATCGCGTGCCGCAGCCCCCGGCGGCGCCAGCAGTGCCAGTGAGCTGTAGCCACGCGTGGACAGTGCGGTCCACATCTCCAGCAGGCACCACACGCGCTCCAGCGGTGCTCCGGTGTGGCCCATGGCTACCAGCACACCTGTGCGCTCACATGCACGCAGCGCCATCCTGACATGGTAGCAGTGGATGGTCCCAACCAACCTGCCCTGCTGCTTGCAGGTGAGCTGGCTGCCGTAAGCACACCCCGGACAGCCCCTGCACAGGTCCCTGCCAGCCCCCGTCTGCTGCCCGTCCCCCCCCCCTTGCCCCCTACGTCCAGCCCCCCTCACCTGCTGCACCCCGCATTGTCGCCTCCATCAGCGACAGCGCGTCACCCAGCACCACGTCCCCGCGCCCCGCAGCCGCGCCCGCCTGGTCCACCGCAAACACGTCGAGCCACAGGAACAGGGACGCCGGGTCGGCGGGCGCAAGGTGCGCCACCAGCGACGCCACCAGCTCGCAAAAGTTGTCGGACCACGCGTGGCACACCAGGAATGCCGGCCGCCCCACGTGCTCGCGCGGCATGAGCAGTGTGTCGGGGACGTCCACGAGTGCGCAGTGGTGCTGCTTCGCGGGCGCCATGATGTACGCCTCCACCACTGCCGATGTGCTCATGCCTGTGTTGCCGTCCTCCGCCACCACGCCCGCAAACTCCACCAAATACGCCAGGCTGACCCCGCTGCCGTTGATCTTGCGCGTGGTCGCATAGTCCATGGCTTAGACCTGCTGGTGCGTGCGTGTGGTGTGTACGTTCGTGCATGTGTGTGCACGCGCGCGGCATAGCGCGTGTGCAGACCCCTGGGCATGCTCTACAGTGTGCATGCTGGGGCAGGGCACTGCACAGCATGGGGTGTGGATCATGCAAGCCCAGGTATGGACTTGACAAGCATGATACATACGTAGCATGCATGCTCGACCTTTCGTGGCAGCCACGAACTGCTGGTTTTCTGTACACGGCTGTTTGCTTTGGTTCAAGCATACACGCGGAGCTAGCCGCGCCTTAAGTTGCCGCTGTGTATAACACCCACCTTGGTTCACGCTCAAGCGTTATAACTCCTGAAACTCATTATCTTGAATTGACATGCCTTTGGGGAGGGTCTCCCCCAAGGTCAACTTCGATGCCCATAATGCCAGCCATTTAGTTGAGAAGCATGCATAGATAAATGACCCCTAACTCACAAAACGGAGTCGGCCTTCACCTAATATGTTGATGAGCACTTGATGATCAGAAGCCCCGTGCACAGCAAAATCACATGCCATGTTCTGAATTTATTTACATATGTGCGTTTTGATCTGTTGAACCTGTTCGCCTCTGTGAGAAAACCTGACTAGGACCGTTGAACTACTCCTTGCCTGTGTGTGCAAACATGTCAGAGGCCAGGTCTTGGCGCCCTTCTAGCGCACGTGTGCGCCAGGGGGCGGCATCACGTGCACCATCACCACGCCAGTGTTGGCAGGGTCCACAAAGTTGCGGTGGGGCGTGGCCGCCAGGAAGTCGAGCACTGCGCGCTTGATTGCCGGCACGCCGCCCGTGCTGTGCATGCCCTTGCCTGTGATGATGCGCAGCCACACACCCTCCGGCCCTGGTGCCCGCCCAAACGCATCCAGCTGCAGCTGCAGCATCTCTAGCGCCTCCTCCACATGCATGCCTGCAGCGGGCAGCAAGGCAGGCGTACACACACACGAGCGCGCTTCAGACAACCTCAACAGATGCTGTAGCATGCAGCTGTTCTGCTGCCCGGAGCACTCGGCATGCCTGGGGTGTGGATGGCCCTACTGCGGTGATCCCGGCATGGCTAGGAACAGAGGCACGAACAGCAAGGGTCCAGGTGCAAGCATCTGGAGGAGGCTGCAGCCATGCTAGGGACAGCCATGCGTGCAAGATGTGGGTCCATACCATGCAGGTCCCTGGTGATAGTGTTGGTGATCCCCAGGTTGCTGCTGCGCCAAGCGGCTGCATTGGCAGCGGACCGGAACTGCTTGGCGCGCTCCCCGTACGCGCGGCCGCGTGCAGCCAGCTCCGCTGCGGCGCGCCCATCGCCTGCGTCGTACGCCTGAGGTGGCAGTGGCAGTGCCGATGGCGTGGTGCGACAAAACAGGGATGAGTGGGATGGTTTAGGGCCAGGCAAGTGAACCAGGTGCTTGCGCGTGTATCATCCATGCGGCGGAGCGCGCGTAGGAGGGCCTGCATGAAAGGGCTGCACCAGGCACGCTTGCAGGCAACAGGCAGGGGCTGCGTGCCCCACGGCGCACGCATACGCACCGCAGCCGCCTGGCGCATGAACACATTGCGCGCGTCGTAGTAGATCTGAGCGATGCTCCGGGCCTTGCCGCTCTCCAGCCTGCGCATGGGCATGCATGTGGCGGCAGCGCCAGACAGGATGTTGACATCAGATGGAGAGCCTTGCAAAGGCGGCTGCCATCGTGCAGTTGTTTTGCAGAATGCAACATAAGCGACACAGCCCCGCCCCCCTCCCCACCCAATCAGGAGGACACATCCCAGCAGCCACTGCCACTCACTTGGCACGCGCCTTCGCCGCTTCTGGTCCACCTCCTGCGCCCCGTGACTCGCCCCGCCGCTCACCGCCATCGCCGCCTACGCGCTGCCACCCGTCCTCGTCAGCGCCGCTGCTGCTTGCGCGCCCAGCCGCCGCTTCCGCTGCCACCAGGTCGGTGCCGCTGGGCACGGGTGATATGCGAGGTGGAGTGGCGGGCGCAGGGCGGCCAGAGCTGCGGCCCCTGCTGACACCAGCCGCTGAGGTGGCGGGGGCCGGGCTGGGTGGCTGATGCTGCGGCGTGGGCCCTGCTGCGGCCGGCAGCCCCGCCGCGAGCGCGGTCGCAAAGGAGTCCTGCGCCGCGATCGCAGCCGCAATGGCCGCATCATTGGCATCGGCCTCTGCGTCTGCGCCTGCGGCCGCAGTCAGGCACTCGGCCAGGAAGGCCGACGCGGCCACCAGGTCGCACCCGTTTGTGCGCAGCGTGAACTCGGCAAGCGATGCGTCCAGGCCCTGCGAATGTGCGTGGGGTACAAGAAAGGTTGGGAGAACGGGCGCATGGCATCGGTCGTACCAGGTAGGACCTGGGCCAGCAGAAGCAAGATGTCTTGTTTTTTAAAACCTGCGTTATCCCATCCTTTGTCTGCATAGTGTGCAGACAGCGTTACCCGGGGCTGAGACAGGCTGGGAAGGGCATAAGTGTGCACAGGGCCCAGTGTTGTAATGAACACCACCAGGAATGGGGCGCGGACAGGAGAACGCGCATAGTGACAACATGTCCAAACTCGGATACCACCTACCCTGGGCTACACCGGGCTACCAAGGGTGACCCCCTCCCCCCCCCCCCGCGCCGTGAGAGCAGCGACCACGCCAAGCAGCGAGCCGCACCCACATCAAAGGTGGACAACAGGTGCGCCACCTTCCCCTCCAGGCTCAGCACCGCGTTCAGGGCCGCAAGCTCGCCGTCGTCCGGCGGGCCGCCGCGCTGGCCACGCTTTCCCGCACCGCCCGGCGCATCCGCTGCCGGGGCAGCCGCCGCTGCGTAGGAGCCGCCAGGTAGGGGTGGGGCGGGCACAGCGGACGCGGGTGCCACACCCTCCTGCATTCAAGTGTGCGGGGCAAGAGGGCTGATGGGGCACCGAGGTCAGAAGCGTTCAACCTGCAGCAGCTGGTCCAAGGCAGCAGCCTGAGCATGATGAGTGCTACCTGCTGAGCACTGCGTCTGGACATGGCTGCAGCACCATGCTATGCCCCCCTGATGCTACATCCACCCCCAACCTTCCACCTCCGGGCGTCCCCCAGGCCGGGCCCCGCCGCACCGCCAGCAGTGCCGCAACACCGCGCGCCACGTCACCGCCCGCCTCCGCAAGCACGCCCACCAGGGCGGGCGGGTCGAGCCCAGGGAACAGCTGCGCCAGCGCCTCCGCAGCTCTGCAGGTGTCAAGGCGCAGCATCGCAGGTCATGCGCAAGAGGCAGGGCGGCGGCAAGCAGAACAGGGACGCCTCCTTGCTGTGCCTCCCACGACAGCACCTACCCTTTGCCCGCCACAGCTGGGCCGTCCGCGTCAGATGCGCAGGCAGCAAGGCAAGCAAAGACGACGGGGTCAGATGCGCAAGACAGGGCTGGGGCGGGCTTACCGGACGGGCACCCCCGCTGCGCCTGCCAGCGCCGACAGCGACCCCTCGTTGCGCAGCAGCTTGAGGGGGCCACCACCCTCCACCGCACCACCCCCAGAGCCCTCCAAGCTCGGGAACTCTGTGGCTGCCTGAAGAGGCGGCGCAGCGCGCTTGCCAGCCATTGCCAGAGGGTGAGAGCCGGGGCGTGCCGCCCAGCCGCCACCCCGCCTGCTGCGAGCACGCGCACCGCGGCACATGGAGCTGGAGCGGTTGCGCGCCCAGGCATGGGTGTGGTTCAGGGTTGAGCCCAAACCCCGCAGCCGTGCTGCAGCTGCGCATGCGCCAGCTGTGGACCTCCGTTGCAGGCATAAGAGCAGGCAGGCTGGTGGGCAGCACACATGCACCGCCATCCGCACCTGCCCGTGGCCGAGGGCACCACGTCGCGTGCACTGGCCGTGCGCTGCCGCTCCCGCCCGCGCTCCCGTTCCGCGGCCAGCCGTGCCTCCTGCTCCACCGCAGCGCGCTCCAAACGCTCCACGCCGCGCGCCACGATGTCGTCCATCGCCCCTGCGAGCGTGTCCTGGTCCTGCGGGGACGTGTGGGCAGTGGTGGTGAATCTGAAGGGAGCTGAGGCAGCGTCGACCTGCCAGAGGCGGTTACCACCTCCCCTCCCTGACATATCCCGGAGACACCCCAGGGGTGCGCGATGACAGTGCAGGCGCCTGCTCACACGCACCAGCAGCACCTGCACCGCCTGCCCCACATCCCCGCCGCAGTCATCCAACACTGCAGCCGTGATTGCGTCGCCGTAGGCGGACCGCAGCGCCGCCCAGCGCGCCGCTGCGTCCCCCTCGCCCGCGTCGCACCCGCCCCGGCCACCGCCGCCTCCACTCCCTGCTGCCCCTGCCGCTGACGTGGTCTTGGTACGGGGCGCCAGCCGCGCAGTGCTGCCACTCTTGTGGATGATGCGGATGCCCCCAGCTGGGCCCGGTGCAGCGCCCCCGCTGCCGCCAGCCCCACCCCCCTTGCCGTCACCGCCCGGCCTGGGCCCGGCCTTACCGCCCTTGCCTCCACCCACCCCTGTGCTGCTGGCGCCTCCATCTGTCTGCGCAGCAGCTGCCGCCGCTGCCAGCTCCGGCCATGCGTCGCGCGCCGCCGCTGCGCCCCGCGCCACCACCGCGCGCACGTGTCCCAGCGTGTCATCCTCCAGCCGCACCAGTACGCCGCGCGGCTGGTATGCGTCATCCGCCAGCACCTCAGCCACACAGCCCTGCGCCCCGGTCACGTGCACACACACACGCCCCGTGCCGATAGCAGGGGTCCTGAGTGTGGAGTGTGTGCTCACATGCACTCACTGCATTACTGTACTGTGCACCCATTGCACGCGCGC
Source organism: Chlamydomonas applanata (assembly GCA_001662365.1). NCBI lineage: Eukaryota > Viridiplantae > Chlorophyta > Chlorophyceae > Chlamydomonadales > Chlamydomonadaceae > Chlamydomonas > Chlamydomonas applanata. Next base: position 8,540 of record BDCZ01000438.1, on the reverse strand, counting down.
TCATTACGCGTGCGACTGTGAGCATGTGGGCGTACGGCAGCACGGCTGCTGCGCTGGAGCAGCGGGCAAAGGGGTGAGGCAGCGCATCGGGTGTACGTGCTGTTCAAGAGTGCAGGATTTGGGATGTGAGCGGCTCAGGGTTTGAGAGGTTCTGTCATGTTGGGTGACTCCAGGTCGCACCCCACCTCAACGCCGGGCGCGTGCTCCCCCATACTGCCCGCCCCCTCCTCCGCCAGCGGTACAACCTCCGCAAGGTCCCCCATCGCCACGTCTGACACCCACTGCACGCGCGCCATGCCCGCCGCCCGCCGTGCCGCCGCCGCCGCGCGCCCTTCGTCGTCCCCAAGCAGCCCGGCACCCGCGGCTGCGCCGCCCCCCAACGCCACCCGCAGCGCGGCCGTGCCATCAAGCTGCTCGTCCTGCGGCAGCGCACATGTAGTACGTAGTGCCAGGGTGTGCATGTGCACACGTCGCAATCCCGCAGCCGCTCCCACACAGGGCGTCAAGAACACTGCGCAACAGAGCAGTTGGATTTGGCACACATGCGGGGGGTGGAGTGCCCACCCTTAGCACAGCCGCCATCCCCCACCCCCACCCCCACCCACAATAACCACCTGACAGCCACCAGCGCCCACACCCACCTGCTGCATCCACAGCTCAAACTCCTCGTCCTCGCCCACCCCGCCACGGCTACCCCCATCGCTGCCATCCCCCACACTGCCGCCGCCCACCGACACCCGCGGTGATGGCTTCAGCAAGGGCGCGGCATGTGTGGGCGGCGCTGTGGGCGCAGCTGCCTGCGTAAGTGTGCGCTCGATCACTGCCGCGGCTGGGGTGGGTGGCGCTGGAGGCGCAGCTGCTCCATGCCCAAGCTCGGGGGTGTTGGCAACGGGCGCCGCCTCCGCGGTAGCAGGCTGCGAGTTGGTGGCCACTGGCAGCTGCAGCGCCTGGGGCTGTGCGGGTGTGTTCTGTTGCACGGCCAGGTGTGCGAGGTGGGGCGGCAGCGTGAGGGCGCCACGTGCTGCCAGTGCCCCCCAGCTGGCCACACGTGAGGTGTCGGTAAGTGTGAGGCACAGCGTGCCCAGCAGCGGCAGCGGCTCTGGTAGCGGCACGTAGCTGCACCCGCCTGTGCTGCTCCCTGCTAGCCCCGCCGCCAGCAACGCGTCTGCATCTCCCAGGCCCGCTCCGTGTGCGAGTGACAGCGGCAGCGCCAGCGGGGCCTCGTCCGTCACCAGCCACTGCGGCAGCACCACGCCCACAGCCTGCGCGGCCGGCCCCGCCGCCACGCCCACCACCCCCACGTCTACGTCCGCGCCGAGCGGCAGGCGTCCCACCAGGTCCCGCAGCGCCAGGGGCGACCGCACGACAGTCACCTCGCCTCCCGCCACGTGTGCGTGCAGCGGCGGCATGAGCGACAGCAGCAGCTCACGCGACGCGTCTGCACAAAGGGGTGGTGCGGCGCAGCGTGGCATGTGGCGCCAAGGGGTGGCCAGGGATGCAAGCGAGGTGGTGGGCGCATGAGCCCTGAGCAGACATGAGTGCACATGCAATGCAGAACATGCCGATGGATGGCGCGGCGAAGCAAGCCGCTGCATGGCAATAGCTACTGCTGCACGCGCACCTGTCAGCACCACGCACACGGCGGCCAGCAGGGCGTTCTGCCACGCCCAGTCGGCCGGCTCGCCCACGTCGTCGCCCTCGAGAGGGCGCTGCTGCTGCTGCTGCTGGGGTTGCTGGGCGCTGATGGGCGGCTGCCGCGCATGCGCTGTGGCATGCACGGCAGGGTTGCCAGAAGTTGGGGCTGTGGGTGGGGGCGCACGCGCGTGGTGCAGCGTCATGTGTGCGGGCTCTGTGGGTGCTGCAGGTGCTGCAGCCAACTGCTGAGGCGGCAGTGCTGCGGGCTGCATGTCACCGCCACCACTGCACTCGTTACTTCCTCCGTGCAGCAGCAGGGCCTCCAGCTCCGCAAGGAAGCCGTCCTCACAGCCATCAGGCGTGTGCTGCTGCAGTGCATTGGGCGCTGCGTGGCGCCCCGCATGGGCGCCTGCATGGGCGGCTGCATGCGCGCCCTGGTGCGCCTGCTGGCTGCCTGATTCTGGCTCCTGGGACTCAAGGCCATGCTCCTGGTCTGCAGAGGGCCACCAAGCGCGATGAGGCTGTGGCATCACCTCTTGCTGTCGTCAAACCCTGGGAGAGGTACAACACGGCTAACGATGCGGTTGAACGATCTCAGCCTTGCGGTGGGGTGGATGCAAGGCCCCGGTCAATGCCTGACGCCCTGAGGCATGTTGCGCCATAATGCAAGCCAACAGTTGCAACGAGTGGGTACATTCGCATCGGTTGAGAGGATGTAGTCGCTGCTACAGCTTGTACTCCATGACTCCTGCCTGAGCATCACACAAAGTTGGGGCGATGAGATGAGAAACGTCTTTAAGCTCTCATCGTCGTTGATGCTCAAACTTGGCAGGCTGCGATGGCTTCAATCACGCCTTATCTGGAGGCGTACAATTCGCTCCTGGAGGAGCACCTACTTGGGCGCTGGGGCCTGGACAAGGGGTCCCATCTGGGCCAGGCAGTGTCGTATGGGCTACCCGTGGCTGCTGTGGCCACATCCGCGGCAATGGTGCTCTGGGGTTCTCGGTGCGTCTGAACCCTGCTGGAATTTTTTGTCGTGTCAGGGCAGAATCGATGCGCGTCTGAGCAGCGGCATTGGGTTTACATAGGGTGGTTATGGTGCATCTACATCTGCAGGTCAGGACTGGCTTCCATGCTTGCATCTGACTGTGTGTGGCCACAACACGCGCACGCCCATGCGACACACAGGCCCGGTGCCCCTTGCCGCATGCCACCCTAGCCTGTAGCAGTCCCAGCTGGCACGATCCACAGGACCGTGTTCATGCGCTGTGCCGCACCCCTCTGCGCCCTCCCGCTTGCAAATGTGTGCTCCTTGTTGAGCCGATTGAATCAAGCAAGCATCCCTCGCTGCCGCCCTGCCCCTGCCCCTGCCCACCATCTACCGTTCACCCCCCCCCCCACTGAGCCCCGTGCCCCTGTGTCGCCACTGCCGCCACTTCCCTGCTGCTCCCCGCAGTGCGCTCGCTGTCGCGGCGTATGACTGGGTCGCGTCTGCACGTGCCGGACCTGCCAACCCGGGCGCCGTGTACCTGTCCGCCAACTACGCACCCATTACCGTGGGTGGTTTGACGCTTATACATGAGCCTGCCTTGAGGATGGCCCTGATGGCGCCGTGACTGTCTGTGTGCTGGTAATGGACATTGTTGAAATGCGCGTGAGTGAGCCGGCGCCTGGGTGAGCACACGCTCGCCCGCTGCCGCATGCGACACAATGCTGCTGCAGCTGGACTGTTCTTGCAATTGCTCACCAAGGCCCCACCGTCCTCCTCCCCCGGTGCACTGCAGGACGAGGTGGCGGCAGCTGAGCTGCCTGTGGAGGGGTCGGTGCCGGCGGACCTGCAGGGCGCATTCCTGCGAATTGGTGCGGTTGCAGCAGGCGGCTGGTGGTGGGGCGCTAGGCATACAAGGGGTCTGGTTCAAGTGGATGGGCGACTGGCAGTCTCGGACTGATGCAGTGGGCATTGAACACGGCTGGTCCAGCAGCGACGGCCAGCAGGTGCAGGTGGCCACGGCGGCATGCACACCAGCAAGCTCACACCCTGTACACATGTGCGTGTCGCTAGCTTGGACCGACCCACCGGATTGTGCATGAACTTGCGTCCTTCTCCCCCATTAGCAGGCCCCAACCCTGCGTTCCCACCTGTTGGTGGCTACCATTGGTTTGACGGCGATGGCATGCTGCACGGCGTGCGGCTGAGGGGTGGGCGCGCCGCGTATGCGAACCACCTGGTGCGCACAGCGCGGCTGGAGGTGGAGCGGTCAGCGGGGCGGCCGCTGTACTTGAAGGTGGGTCGCCGGCTGGTGCAGTGTGGCCGAACTGGTGCCGGTTAGCGCAGGAGGGTGGTGCATGTTGACCGAATTATGTAGGTGAATGGGCATGAGTGCTCACAGTCCATATGGTTTACGGCCAGGAGCCTGGGCAGCTATTTTCCGCATGTATGTGGCCGCAATTGTCCACTTCCCTTGCCATTCCCTTGAGCACACATGGCCACAGGTCAGCATGAATGTGCACACGTACGTGTGTCTGTCTCACCCGCTGCTCCCCCTTTACACCTTTGGCTGCCGGCAGCTGGGCGACATCTGCGGCAGGCGTGGACTACTGCTGCTGCTGCTGTCGACGCTGAAGGAGAAGCTGGGTGTGACGCCCCGGCACCGTGGTGCTGGTGTCGCCAACACTGCCCTCGTATTTCACGCGCGCCGGCTGCTGGCGCTGCACGAGGGCGACCTGCCGTACGCAGGTGGGTGGGTGGGTTAACTGGCGGTAGGCATCGCTGGCGTTGCTGCTTGCTGATATCTTGTGCTGTTGAGGGGCCACCTTGTGGCAGGGCCTTGGAAGGACATTCTGAGGGATGTGATGAGAAACAATTCAGGGCAGAGTGGTGTCGACGGTTGTGTGCACATTGGCGTGGATGGGGCATCATCCGTGGCGTCCTGGCGCAGAGGTGAGACATGGCTGACTGCAGCGCACACGCCGATGGAGGCAGGCGTAAAAACACAGTCACACACCACGAATATCTAACAGGGCGCGTCCCCGGCCCGCGCCTGCCCGCAGTGCGCGTTGCGTGTGACGGAGTGATTGAGACACTGGGGCGGCTGGAGGTGGCGGGGCCAGGTGATGTACCATATCCCGGCCCCTTCACTGCACACCCCAAGCTTGACCCCGCCACTGGCGAGCTATTTGTGTTTGGCTACTCGTTTGATAAGAAGCCGTTCGTGCGCGCGGGCATGATGGGGCCCGACGGCGTGCTGACTAAGCAGGTGGGCGCATGCGCACTGCGTGTGCGTGTGTGCACGCATGTGGGTAGAATGGGTGTGGCGCGGTAGGGCTGGGGGGGAGCGGTATCAGAACGGGGCGTGTGCTGCTGAGGACTTGGTGCAGCGGCTTTGTGGTTGGTTGCGAAGGTAGGGCAGGCCTGCAGACTCCGCTCCATCGTGTGTCGCACAGGCACACTTTGCTATGCTGACCCCCCCGCACACCCACGCGTCTCCAGCCAGTCACCCACGCGTGTGCTCGTCCTTACCTCGCTTTGTGCCCGCGCCGCCGCGCAGTGGGCGGTGCACACGCCATACCCTGCCATGATGCACGACTGCGGTCTGACAAAGCACTATGGGGTGCTGCTACACATGCCGCTCAAGTTCGACTTCGAGGTGTGCGGGTGGTGGGGTGTGACGTGGAGGGTGCGAGCGGTTGGGGATGCTGCGCGAGCTTCTGCCTTTGTGTGTGTGGGTGTGGGTGGGCACAATTCCTTGGCCTCCCGTGCCACACAAACCATCGCGCGCACACTTCGCATCTGGGTATCATTTGTGCTGAGCACGCACTGCCCTCCGGCCTACCTGCCCGGCCTACCTGCCCGCCTGCCTCACCGCTGAGCTTCACACCACCTCCTGCACCCTGCCCTGGCCCCTTGTGGCCCCTGTAGGCCATGGTGGCCAAGGACACGCTGCCGCTGGTGTTTGACGCCAAGTTGCCAGCGCGCATCGGGCTGTTGCGGCGGGACGCGCCGGGAGCGAGCCACCACGTGGAAGACCCACGCGCCGAGGCGGCTCCCGTGCAGTGGTTTGAGTTTCCCGCATGCTTCGTGTTCCATGGTGTGTGCTGTGTTTGAATCCAGTGGGGGTGGTGGTGGCTGTCTGAATAGTGCCGAGATCAGAACTGAGGACATGTCTCATGAAGGGGTCAGTTGGTGGGTGGAAAGGCGGGCGCTTGTGTGAGGGAGTTGCTGCAGGAGGGTGCGGCAGCTTGCATTTTGCAAAGCACGGCGTGTGATGCCAGGCCGCATGCATAACAGCACACAACCTACACCATCCACACCACACACCTATCCACACCTGCACGCTGTGCGAGCGTGTTTGTGTGCATGCGCCGCAGTGGCCAATGCGTGGGAGGATGATGCAGGGCGCGTGCACATGGTCGCGTGCACCTTCCCTGAGTTTGATTTTGCGTTCAACTCACGCACGAAGTGAGAGGGAGAGTGAGGAGGTTTGGGGACCTGGGCAGGGCGGTGTGCGTATGGATTGGTGTGTATGTATAACCGCCCTGTTGGCTGTTGTGTGCATGCGACTGAGGGGGACCGGGGCCGGGGCTGCCAGCGCATCGGCACGGTTGGTTTTGTGGGCTGCTTGATTGCCCGGTGCTTCTGCACTGCGATGCTCTGCTGCTGGGTGGGCTGCATGCAGGAGTGCACAGTTCGTCATTGTACATACCTGCGCCTTACTTTCCCCAAACCGTGCGCCTAAACAGCATGGACAACCCTCTGTCGCATCCACCCTCAACCAATCTTGCCCTCTTGTACACATACTTGCCATTCCCCACCCTCCGTCCTTCCCACACTCAGTGAGCCGCCACCAGAGAGCCAGCGGCAGCGGCCCGTGGAGTTCGTGCTGGACCCGGCCACCGGCACCGGCACCCAGGTGCAACTGTCACCCGTCAGCTGCGACTTCCCAGTCGTGCACCCGGGCCTGTCTGGGTCGCGCACCCGCTACATGTGGGGGGCCACCTTCAACTACTCTACCCAGGGTGCAAACGTGGTGGAAGCTACGGGGGTGGCCAAGTACGACTTGGGACGTGCCGGCAAGGACGCATGTGTAGGCCAGATCCAGTACCCTGCAGGCACGTTTGGTGGTGAGGCGTTCTTCGTGCCGCGCTCCTCCGACCCCAAGCATGGCGCAGGTGCGGCTGGAAGAGGAGGCGCAGTTCTGGGTTGGATGGTGGGGAAGGCCGGTCGGTGGAAAAGGATGTGGGGTGTGGGGTGTGGGGGTATGGGGTGTGCGTGCGTGACACATTATATTCGCTATACAACACCCTATGAGCCCAACCTGATGGCTATATTTGCTTGGTGCACGTGTGTTGCTGTGCACCCCTCATGCACAGAGGACGACGGCTGGCTGCTAGTATACGTGCACGACACATCTGCTGACAAAAGCACGCTCAACATGTGAGTGGGACCATGCGTGGCGTGCGCCTTGATGCCATGCAGCTCAATTCTAATCTTGGCTGAGCATCCCCGCAACAGTGTCATGTGTGCAGGTCATTGCCGCTTGACCTGCGCTTGTGTGCTTGTGCGGCATGTGTTCCTGATCCGCCCTCTGTTGGATGTGCAAATGCACACAGTAGTCAGCCCCCCGCACACGCATACACCAAACAATTGTAATCGCTGCAAACCTTGTGGCACTTGGCTGCTTGCTGCATGCTGCTCGTTGTGTTTGGACTCATGCTGGTGCGCTGTGTGCGTGCTGTTGTTTCATTACCGCTTCTGTGTACCACCGTAGCTATGACGCGCACACCATGTCCAACACCCCTGTGGCGCGCATCGAGCTTCCACAGCGTGTGCCATATGGTACGTGCAACAACATGCATGTGTGCGATGCAGCGGTATAAGGTGTCGCAAGCAGCTCTCTGACATGTGGGGCTTGGCTAGCATAGAGGGCACACACCGCCGTCAACGAACCTCATGGTGTTGCAACACGACCGCTGTGCGGCGTTTTCCGGCAGACCTGCAGTAAACCCCTGAGCCTACCCTGATCCAAATCTCAAACAAAACCTCCTCATGCTCACATGCAGGTTTCCACTCCTTGTTTGTGCGCGAGGAGCAGCTTCAACAGCAGCTGTGAGGCTGAGGCACTGGTGCCTTGAGCTGCAGGCCAGAGCGATTGCGGACGGGGCATTCTTGCTGGGCTGGGCTCTGTTGCAAGGCAATTGTGCGGCGATGCATTTGTGGGATGACATTGCTGGTAGGTTCGGGCCATCTGCACGTGGAGGACCTTGCTGTGATCTAGGTTCAATGATAGGCTCCAAGCTGCATTACCGTGATCCCCCAGAATGTTGTTATATGATTGATATGAAATGGTGATGAAAACACGTGATGGACCTCAGTGATGAGCTGCAATGAATACCATGTAATCCAAGAACCTGCCAACTTGTAGGCGCTTGAGAGTCAAGACCCTCTCGGACAAATTAATTTGTACATATCAAGGCCTTCGCTGCGACACAGTGGGTCTTGCAGCTGCATTTGACCCAGGTTAACTGACCCGCCCATCGTGGCCGTACTGCCTTGTGAGTTTAGGGTTTAGGGTTGAGGGCTTGAGGGCACAAAGGGAGAGGGTGCGGGCGCGTGTCGTGCCGGGCGGCACGAGTCCAGCGTTGACCAGCTGGTGCACCAGCACTGGGTCAGTCACCACCTGTGTGTGAGAGTGTGGTGCAGTCAGATCTGTGTTAGAGGGGGTTGTGACAGTGTGAGGTGTGTGGGTGTGAGTGGGGTGTGACTACATGCATGCATGCATGGCTGCATGGCGCGCATGCATGCTTGCTTTTAGGGTTTAGGGACGACCCTAGCTGTCTGCATTGACCCCCAGCCCGCTGCTGCAGCGTGCAGCTCGCGCTCCTGCGAGGCGTGCATCGGGTCTGAC
>BDCZ01000437.1:26504-47961 GCA_001662365.1 Chlamydomonas applanata | reverse complement strand
GGTCCCCCCCCCCCCCCGGTACAGCACCCCGCGGCATGCCATACGGCCCGCCGCGCCCACCATCCATCCCAAAGCCCAGACATCACACCCACACACCAGGAACCCACCAAGAACACAAAACGGGTCCCCACCCTCACCGTCTGCCACCATTGAATGCTGCTGCCGGTGAGGCCCCGAGGCGGTGCGTATGCCCACCCGCCTGCACGGCAGGCGGGAGCTAGCGCCATCGCCACACCGCACCACACGCCACCACACAGCAGCAGCGCCCATGGCACGAGCCAGGCTCGGCGTCAGGGGCAGCGTTGCAGCAGCCGCGCCAGGGGCAGCGTTCCAGCAGCCATGCCGTGAGCAGCGTTTCAGCAGCCACACGATGGGCAGCCTTGCACCAGCGGCGGGTGCAGTCGTCGGGCATCTGTGGCCGCTTACATCAGCAGCGTGGTCTCCACGATCAGGCGGGTGACGACGTAGGGGTCCAGGTTGGACGCGGGGCGGCGGTCCTCATAGTAGCCACACTTCTCAACGGGCACCATGCGGCCGACACGGATAGAGCAGCCGCGGTTCGCCACGCCCCAGCTGAAGTCGTTCATGCTGCTCGTCTCGTGCTTGCCGGTGAGGCGGCGCTCATTGCCCTCCCCGTACGCGGCAATGTGCACCGCGTGGCGCTTGCCCAGCTTCTCACACTGCTCCTGGATGGCGGCCCACCCGGTGCCCGCGGCACGCGTCGCCTTGGTCGAGTAGTTGGTGTGGCCGCCCGAGCCGTTCCAGTCGCCGGGGATGGGCTTGGGGTCAAACGTGACCTCCACGTTGAACTGCTCGCATACGCGGTACATGATGTACCGCGACATCCACAGCTCGTCGCCCATGGCGATACCCGTGCAGGGGCCGACCTGGTACTCCCACTGGGACGGCAGCACCTCACCATTCACGCCCGAAATGTTGATGCCGGCAAACAGGCACGCGCGGTAGTGGACCTCCGGGATATCGCGGCCGATGGAGACGCCCGCGCCGGCGGAGCAGTAGTAGGGGCCCTGGGCGGAGGGGAAGCCGCCCTTGGGCCAGCCCAGGGGCCACTTGGTGGATGCGTTCAGGAGCGCGTACTCCTGCTCAATGCCAAACCACGGCTCCTCACCTTTGGCCTTCTCCATCACCTGCAGCCATCACCAGTGTGTGCATGGCGCAGCGGGTGCGTGAGTGTGTGTGCCGGGTGTGTGTGGAGATGTGTTCTGGTCTGGAACGACAGAGACATGAAGGATTGTGTGCGGCTCTGCGGTAACCTAGGGGCTGGAGCCGTGCTCACATCTCACAGGAGCATGGGCGCAGCACAAGCAGAGGTGGGTGCCTGGGCACATGCAGGGTGGGCGCAGGGCGTGGGGGCAAAGGGCACGGGCTTGTAGCCACCTGCCCGACTTGGAGTCACCGAGGGGTTTTGACCAAGCCAAAGGCGGGTTGGGACCACAACAAGCAGCTCCCTGAGCCAAGTGCCGCAGCAGGCGGCAGGGTTGCAGGGTGCACGTGGCCAAGCAAAGCGGGGGCAGCTCCGGCACTGGACACAGAGCCTCCCTCACCTCAGCGCATGCAAAGCGCGTGTTGGTGGGGATGGCCTTGATGGGGGTCAGCGTGCCGTCAGGCAGCAGGCGGGGGGGCTCATAGGTGTCACACATGACCAGGATGTTGTCGCCGCCGCGGAAGGGGTCGCGGTAGATGGCACGGGGGACCAGGTACACCTGGGGGTGCGATCATGCAGGGGGAGCGGCAGGCGGGTGTCAGACGGGTGCTGGCGGGCAAACGACAATTGCTGGGGCTCAGGCCAGGCCAGGCCAGGCTAGGGAAGGCGCTCGCAAGCAGGTGCAAGGACCTGTCTGCGCGCCATGCACTGCCATGCACTGCCATGCATCGCCATAGGATGCTGACTCTGTGCATGACAGCTGGCCCATGCCTGGTGCAAGCATGCCAGATGCAAGCACCCTACACGCATGCATCTGCTGGCAAAGTAGCGGCAGCGGTGGCGGCAATGGAGCAAGCCGCGCAGGCTGCACAGTATGTAACTGAAGCCTGTGCATACCTCAGAGTCGTTGCCGGGGGCCTGGCCGGTGGAGGAGCCATCATAATTCCAGTGGGGCAGGTCCTGAGGAAGCAGGGGAGGAAGGGATGTACAGGAACTCAGGATTGGATCAGGATTGGACATGTGGGCAGCCGTGCCGGCAGGGCTACCCAAACAAAGCAAGCAGCAGGATCCCCGGATGCAGCACAGCCGCATGCGGCGCATGCGAATGTGGATTGGAGTGCATGTGCACTCCAATGTGGCATGTGCATGGGCTGCCAGATGTGCATGCATGCATGGGGCCGGCATGGTGCGCTTGGCTACTTTCACAACCCAAGCCAGTGGGAGCTAGGACCTATGCATAGATGGGCAGGCAGGCCGCTGAGCTAGGTGTGACAGGCACATGAGGGCTTCTTCTTGCTTCTGCTTCTGGAGTGTTCATGCCGATGCGCGATGGATATAAAGCAGTGTCAGTGCTCTCATGCTTCAACAGCAGAGCATGCTGATGGCGTTTCACATATAAAGTAATGACATGCGGGGCCCCCACCTCAGGCTTGGTGGGCTTCTTGTCCAGCGTGCGGGACTTGGAGCGCAGGTCAGCACCAGTGCCACCAATCCACACATACTCGGCACAGATCTTGCCACTCTGGTCCGTCAGAGTGGTGAGGTAGTGGCGGGTGATAGACTGGTCCAGCAGGGAGCGGATCTGCTCATCGACTGCAAACACGTGGGGCTGAGCCGACATTCTGGAGGTGCTTGGTCTGCAGGCGCAGCAAGGGGGCAGGGCAGGTGAGTGCGATGTCTGCAGATCGGCAGATGGCACACTGCAGGTGCACCAGGGCGTAACTAAGAAGCAGCACACAGGTGCCGTGCAGCGATCGAGGAGATGCTGTGCGAGATGCTGCTTCACGCAGTGTCTTGCTGGTTTTGCATGACGTGCTTGCAGAATTTGCATGACATGGCCTGCTGGCATCCCCATGAATCCATGCCATGGTGTACACACCAATCGGCAAGGACCCCAAGCCGAGGCGCAATCCACAGTTCGGACTGCCCGTGCGGAATGCAAGGCCTCTGTGTCTGCCAAGCCCGCCGAGACGGCGTGGTCATGCAGCACATGCAACCAGACAAGTGGAGTGCAGGAGGTGCGTGGATCTCGCTCATGATTGCATGTAATCGCATGTGCCCCGCAATCGCTGCGTGTCGCCCAGGAGGTGCCTTCAACGTGGCCAGGAAAAAAGCGGCATGATGGCCAGCAAAGGGGTAGCACCTAGCACACGGGCGCGGGGCGCTTGAGGGCGCGATGTGCTGCTAATACATGATAAGCCCTCGTCGCATCCCTGCGCACGGCCAACTCGCCCTCCTGCCCACTGGGGTCCCCAAAGCAGTTCTAGCATCCCCCCTGACTAGCCCGTGCAGGCTCGATATGCGCGTCCGCTTTGTAGCAGCACCTGATATGGGCAGTGCGCACTCTGATTGCAGTGTGTGCACTTGGCAAACCCTATGCGAGATTTTGGGCTGGTGCATCAGGCTTGATGCAAACGGGGCCGTGGCCAACGCAGGCCAGCGGCGAGGGCCACAGAGCTGCAGCTCTGGGGAGGGCAAGCCTCACGCCAACCTGGTTCCCCAGTCCCCTACCCCTGGTTGCTGGCGTGCATGCCCCCTCCACACGTTCGCACATATGCGCTGATTCCGGCACAAACAGCTGCTGCAGGTGGGCTTAAGAGGCATGGCAGAACTTGTGGAGAGAGTAGCCAGGTGCTCACCTTTATGAACGGAGGAAGACGGAGGTGGCGCGGCTCCGCAATGCTGGTCAGGGATGCAGCCGCCAGGCCGCGAGGTGATTTGATGAGGACCACTTCCACGTGCCTTGTGAGAGTGTGTTGCAACAGCAAAACAGGTCGTCGTGTCAGCAACGCACCGGGACCTTGCAACAGGGATTACTATGCTTGCAGCAGCCCTGGATCTTGCTCAGGCCGTGGGCAGGCTTTACTCTCCAGGTTGGAGATTCCGTGCGCTCATGGCACGAACTTGAAGTGGAGCTCTTTAGCATCGCTTATAATTGTTGCTTATAGTGCTGAATTGTCGTGCGCTTTCACGTGCTTCTGCCACGTGTCCACGTGCTTAGATTAAAACATTCCCTCAGATCTGCCTCGGCTTTCTTGCGGGGGTGGCACAGTCCTTTTCGCAAGCTTTTAATTGCCAGACTGCTCGACGTTACCACCAGCGGCTGCAAAGGCCTGCAGAGGTCTCTCCCAATTAAAGGGGCCAAGGTTGCATGGGTCGAGGACTCAAGGTGCTGACACACCTGCTACATGGGTGCCGCAAACTTGGATAGCAGCACCAATTGCATGCCCGCAAAAGTACCAAACAAAATGGATGCAGGGAGCATCGAGGCATTGTGCAGGTTGAACAAGCTTAGCTCCAGCCTGGTAGCTCATGTGGAGTGGCACAGCCTGGGCACAGCATGTGCACACGAGGCCACAGCTGAAACATGGCACACGTGCCGGACCTGTGACTTGAGCTGTCTTAAGCACATCCCTGAAACCTGAAACACATGGCACTGGCCATGCCCATCACCCTCTTTGATACAGAGCCCCAGTGCCGCCGTCCCCCTCCCATCAACATGATTGTCCTGATACCACCCCACCACCCCTACAACCCTCAACGCGTGTCCAGCTACCACCACCCACAAACCCCACGACCCCACCAACCCCATGAGGCCCGCACGGGAGCTGTTGTCATAGCCCAGTCGAGTCACATACCTCCCCTGCCTTGCCCTGCACCTGTTGCAGAGACCGATACGCAAAAGACAAATGCGATGACTCCCCCCAGGCCAGTTCCTCAGGTGCCGCTCCAGTGGGCGCATCGCCCACGCATGCCATTGGTATCTCTTGGCGCTACAGCACGTGCACAGGCTCCTGAACCGGTGCTGCCGACAGCGGCGCTGCCTGCGCCGGCTGCACAGACGTAGCGCCCGGTACCGCTGCCACACTGCCGCCCATCGCCGCACCGACCGCTGCTGCGGGCGCAGCGGCTGCAGCAGCTGCCGGCGGCGCCGCAGCGCCCCCGCCAGACGTGGGCACGCCTGCATTACTCAAACGCTGGGGCCGCGCACTGGGGGCCACGCCCGCCCCCCCTGTGGATGTCAACGGTGGTGGGCCTGCTGCACCAGTGTCCCTCAGGTCAGTGTCCCTCACTGTACCGCCATCCCCCAGCGGTACAGTCCCGCCCGCCGGGCCCTTGCCTGCACCGGCCGTCGTGTCCTTCACACCAGTCACGTCCTTGCCACTGGCCCCATCCCTGTTGCCGCCCACATCATCCCCACCTTTCCCCCTGCCACCACCACCACCGGGAGGACCAGGCCGGCTCGGGCCACCAGGCGGTGGTGCACCCCCTGAAGTGGCACCACCCCCGGTCCCGGTCCCGGCCCCGGCCCCGGACCTGCTGGTGGCCTTGGCGGGCGGGCCTGCGGAGGGGGCGGAGCGCTGGGGGGCCATGGCCATGACGGGTGAGAGGTGCACTCGGTGTGCGGTGCGGCGCGCAAAGCGCTGCGCCACCTCCCAAGTGATGATGCCCTCGACCACGAACGGCGAGTTCTGGTAGCAGCACTGCATCGGAGAGCATATGAGACATAAGCTGGGAGCTGGATTAGGAGAGCATGACAGCAAGCGGCAGGGGGGGTGCTATGAATGGCAAAATGCAGAGCAAACTGAGAGCAAAATGCTGTGAGCTGCTGTGTGCAACTGCACAGCACCTGAGAAGCAGGGTGGGGCACCTGCAGAAGGGGGTGTGCTGGTGTGAGTTGAGGTGGGCACCACTTCGGCTGCAGGCAGCTGCTGCCCCCCCAGCTGCCATCCCACAGTATCACCCCCTCCCCTTTTGGCCCAGTCCCATGATAAAGTCATTGGCGCAGCTGGGGGCAGGGCCATCGGTGTTGCTGACCAGGCCATCATAGCCCTGCTGAGCCAAACACGCATGTGTTCCCACCCCATGCGCGCACACACACATCCCCACCCGATCAGCCAAGCCCCACCGCACCAGCAGCCAACCGATGCCTGTGCAGATGGTGCGCACGACATTCAGACCATGCCACGCGCTCAGACGGCTCTTGAAGCCAGATGAAAAGGTCAGTTCGTAGAAGCGCGGGTTGCGCCCCGACTGCACGCAATGAATCACAGTTCGATTCGGGTGGTGCACTAAGGACTGTTCATTATAAGCAGTCCTTAGTCTATTGTCAGCCGTTTTGTTGCCGGCGGCTGCAGCAGCTGCAGCGGCTGTGATGGCGGTGGCAGGGCTTATGGCCGGTGGTGCTGCTGGTTATGTTTGCGATAGGAAACCCTGTCTGCCTTGGGCCTGTCGGTCATGGGCAAACCCTGTGAGCTCTACGTAAAGGTAGTTACATAAGTAAATAAATAACACGGCGTGTCACAGATGTGTCTGCATGCCGGAGCCTGACAGTCGATATCTAAAAGGTAGTTAGACTCAGGCAAAACCTGTCATCCCGAGACCCAGGCGCTCAAACTGCCCAGACCTTGGTGCCCGGACCCATGTGCCCAAACCCAGACATCTCCAAACCCGGCTGCACAGACTGCCTCAGACTGCTCACCTCGTACTTGAGCTCGTCATCGAGTGGTGTACACAGCACGGATGTGATATAGGCGATCGTGTACACCAGCAGCTGGCCCCAGTCCACCAGCTGCAGGGACATGGACGTGGGCGCGTAGCTGCGCAGCTGGTCACGCGCGAGCCTGCGGCCGCAGCATTGTAATAATAGTAACAAACAAGCAGACAAATAATAAGAACAATGATAACACAGCAGCATCGTGCGGCCGGAGCATCACACCAGGCAGGACATCGTACTGTAGCCACAAGAACGCCGCGGCCACAGATCGTATACCATTTTTATGTGGTTCTCAGCGCAGCGCAACAAGATAGAGAACAACGAGGACACGGTAAACAAGCAGAG
Organism: Chlamydomonas applanata; assembly: GCA_001662365.1. Lineage (NCBI taxonomy): Eukaryota > Viridiplantae > Chlorophyta > Chlorophyceae > Chlamydomonadales > Chlamydomonadaceae > Chlamydomonas > Chlamydomonas applanata. Next base: position 40,954 of record BDCZ01000437.1, on the reverse strand, counting down.
CACGGCTGCGCAGCTCGTGCACGGTACGTGTTTTCATGCGTCTGCGGCTGCGTGTAGCAAGCATCCATGTGCCAAGGCAGGCGTTCAAGCAGACAGTGCATGCACCCTACATGTATGCACTACGCCGTCATCCTGGGCCTGTGTGCGCACCTGGCAGCTGATGCGATGAGTGAGAGAGTAATGAGGGTGTAGTAGATGCGGTTGTTCATGAGGCCCAGGGTCGCATAGTACCTGGGCGGGACACAGTGCAGCACAGCATGTCTGGATGGTTGCGGTAGTCCGTGGTTTTGTGGTTGAGGTACAGATGTACATATGGGTTTGGTGTGCGTAAAGCACGCGCAGTCAGCAGAAGACGCACTTTGAAGTGCGGGAGTGTGCAAGCGTGCATGTGTGCAGATGCCGCTGCAAGGCAGGGCAGCCGTTCCCGGGACTGCCTGCCTGGCGTTGCGGCGGCAATCATCAAACCTCCCACGCCTTGGCCCAAAGCCTGTGGCCCCCCTCTCACAGCCCATCTGACAGCTTGCGCACAACTAGCAGCTCACCGCCGCAGGCACATAGCTCCCTGTGCCTCGGCCCCCCAATCCCCAGGCAACAAGCCTGCAAAGATCACCATGCCCCAGAGCTCAGCCCCTTTGGAAGTGCTGCACCTAGGCTGCATTCAAGACCAGCCCCGGTAACTCTTCCTGCAGCAGTCAACAGGGTCTTGCCAACACATACTTGAGCCAGTCACGCAGCGAGTTGCCCGAGTACAGGAAGTAGGTCATGAAGAAGTTGAGCAGCGCGAAGCCGCCCGCCAGGCCCTGCAGGGAGGCCACCAAGCACAGCCACACCACCACCACACCACCACCATCACCATCAGCTTGAGAACATCGCCCCGAGCGTGTCTAGAAACTCTCTCCCACTCCCAGAGCATGTGTGCGCAGACTTGGGGGCAGCATTTATGAATGGCGAGGGTGCTGTGACTGTGCGCGTACGGGCGCACCTGCACAAACAGGCCCAACGTGCTGAACGCGTTGGAGACGACGCGCAGGGATGTGCGCAGCTTGCCACGGAAAGTGCCTGTAAGGGGTGGGGTGTGGGGTGGGGTGCAAGAATGAGCGGCGCAGTGCACGCGACGCCTGAAGCTACTGGACTGATGTCATCATGTGGGAAACTAAATGCCTGTGCTGACGCATATGAGCAAGCGCGCTCTGGTTGCCGTCTAATGTCCTGAGTCTAATGTCCTGCTGTGATGTAAGCATATCACATGTATGCGTTTGCCACATGCTCACATCACTCACATCACAGCCACAGTGTGGCCGATGAGCAGCCATGGCTGTGAGATGGCACACACCCCAGCCTGCACCCCCGCCACCCCGCTCACGACCCAAACCTAAACCCTAAACCCTAAACCCTCCCCCACCCAACCCCCGCCACCCCTCTCCGCCACGCACATTTCCTTCAATGCGCAGCCCCAGCGCCTGAACTCTGGACACCGAACCATATATTGCATATGACCTTGAACGGCCCAGCCCAGCCGCAGGCGGCAGAACTCACATCCCATGACCCCCAGCAGCCCAGCCAGCATTAGGCAGCCACACTCGAAGCCTGCAACCCCCAACGGACCAGCCAGCTGCAGGTCGCTCGGGCCACTCAGGCACTCGCCTTGGTACGCACCATAAACTGCACGTGATCCCTATTGACCCAGCCCAGCCTGCGCTGTGCCGGCAGCCTGCAGGCAGCCGCACTCACCTCGGTCGGGGTCCCACCCCTCCTCGCCCTCCTCCGGCTCGCCATCATCGCGTGGCGCGCGCCGCCGCACGCGCGCCATCATGCGCCTGAACAGGCCTGCGTGCCGCGTGCATACATGAATATTAAATATGTCGCGTGCATCACACATCTGTGACACGCCGTGTTATTATTATTATCACACATATTAATTATGATGAAACACGGCGTTTCACAGATCCATCTGTTTGCCGGCGCCACCCATCACCTAGAATTTCCTCAAGTGCATCACACATGCATGCACCAAGCTATGTTGTACTGCCTGCAGTATCAGAGTATGTTGTACTGCATGCCGATTTTGTTGTATTCTCATGTGGGGGGCGCATGCATCCACATGTTGGTTGGTGGCAGCGGCCGCATGGCACATGCCTCAACGGCGCCGCACCACTAAGCCAAGAGCAGAGTGCACGCACCAGCCCGGCTGCAGGCTGCAGCGGCTGAACGGCATATGGGTACTGTTCGTCCCTGCAAGACTTTTCAACATGCGCCCCCGGCCGTGTGTGCACGCACCAACCTGGGTTGCAGTCTGTGCACCAAACACATGCTGCACTCCTCACACCAGGGATGCTTAGGCACTAGGAAAAGCAGGTAAGTGAAGTAAGCAAAGTAGTCAACGAGCAAAGTAAAGAAGCAACCTACCAGGGTTGTTCAGGCGGTAAAAGTTGCCAGTGGCGACATCCTCGATGTATTGCCGTGTGGCCTTGCCGCCGTCCCCCTCGATGCCCTCTGCACGCGAGCAGTGTAGCATGTGCTCAAACACTGCCAACCCTGGAGCATGCGTGGCCTTCAGCTGGTCTCACGATAGGCTTGTTTCTGCACAGCCTGTCAGGCATGCTCAGCCCTGCAGTTGGCTGTGTGGCCCTCGCGCTGATGGTCATGCACGCAGCATGCTGCCTTGTTGTGTGGCAGGCATCCATGCGCCATGCAGGGCGTCCAGTGTGGCACAACAACGCACGCACGTTATAGTGCTGGTATGCATCACATTATTCAGGAGATGTTTAAGATTGTTGTACAGGAGATGTATGTGCAGGGGTGAACCCACCTGGCGGCAGCAGCATGCCTGTGTCCTCATCATACACATACTTGTACGCAGCCTGGGGCGGGTAGCAATACCAAGGCAGCAACTCATGGTCAGCATCATCAGGAACCAATGGCCAGCATCGTCAGCACGGGCGGGCACATACGAGGCGGGATCCAGCAGGGCCCATACTGCGTGATATCAGCTGTGCAACCACCGGCACCACCGCTACCACCACCCAGCCCTCCCCATGGCACGAGTTGAGTGGGCAGTGAAAACTTATCAGCCTGCTACTGATCTGGTTGTTCTCTGGGTTGTTCTGCTTGCACTAGAGGACCAAGCCAGCCTTGAATATCGGGAGCCGCCCCACTACAGCACCTAGCACCCTGTCGGAAGCGAGCACCGCAAAGATTAGCAGCTGGCCGACACACCACCCACAACAGCAACATATCATCATCAATCAACCATAGCAATCGTACTTAGTCCTGTCACTGATCACCACATGCCATAGGCCCACACACCTGAGGCTCAAAAAAGTCAGGGGGTGGGATGGCTGACAGGATGGGCATGCCGTGCTCGTCATACCCCAGCAGCGGCCCAGCAGTCGCGGACGCCTCCAGCTGGGCTGCTGCATCCAGGGCCAGCCGCCGCCGCCGCCGAGCCTCATCCTGCACATGCGCCCCCACAGCAAAGCGTGTGTACGCGGATACCCGAGAAAGGATTGCTTGCACGCTGCTGCGGCTACTGCCGCTGCCGCCACTGATGCCATCAACACTGCCCCTGACACTACAGCTCCTGCAGTTACTGCTGCTGCCCCTCCTGCTCCTGCCGCTACTGCTACTGCCGCTATTGCCACTGCTGCTCCTGCCGCTACTGCTGCTGCCCCTCCTGCCACTACTGCTAGTGCCACTGCCGCTACCGCTCCTGCCGCTACTGCCACTGCTGCTACTGCCGCTGCCGCTACTGCCGCTACTGCCACTCACCGGGTCCACGCCCAGCTCCTCAGCCAGCCCGTACTCGCGCTCGTCCTGGCTCACTGCACTTGTCACACTTGCACCCGAGGGGGGGACCTTCAGCGGCACAGCGCCATACACCAGCTCCTTCGGGCAGGTAGGGGCAGTGCAATCACCAAACTTCAAGTGCCGCACTACACATAACACGCTGATACAGTATGGTGAGTTTCATTGAGCCCACACACACCCTAGGGACCAACAGCACCCATGACGTGTGGGCTGTGCAAGCACACCCAGCGCCAGGCGCGGCGACTCAGTATTTTGCAATTGCCTTGCGACGTGCTTGGAAACAATGGACAGGGATTGCACAAGAACGGGACGAGCGTCCGTGCTCCCTGCGTACAACTGCGCACCTGGTCAATTGGCTCGCCCGGCACGTATGGCGCAGTTGGGAATTTGATGAGGTCGCCGGCCATAACGAATGGGTCGGCCTTGGACGCGCGGTTGGCAGTGTTGAAGGGATCAGCGCGGTCACGCTCCGCCTGCGCCTGCGGTGCGTGGCATGACGCACATGATAAGAACAAAAATAATAAAAAATGGTAAAAAAATAATGATGATGATGACAATAATAATAATAATAATAATAATAATAATAATAATAATAATAATAATAATAATAATAATAATAATAATAATAATAATAATAATAATAATAACACGGCGTTTCACACGCACATGATGATCAATTCAAATCCATCCGTCACAATGCAGCACGAGGGGTGCAATACTGTCTTGATACTTCCCTTCTAGTAAAAGCGGTAAAGTATCTTCGTAGAGTATCAGGTAGTATGTAAAGAAGCAGGGAGGCAGGCCAACAAATGGGCAGGCATGCAGGCTCAGGTCGCTGGTGCGCCAGCTGGACGCCTAGGCGTACCTGCATCGCGGCCAGCTGCTCTGCAAGCCCAAAGTCAGCGGACGGCCCCACAGCAGCCAGGCGCTTGCGGGGGCGTGCAGCCAGGGAGCCAGCCATGGAGCCTCGCATGGGCATGGCGCCATTGGCATCCAGCCGCTGCCGCCGCCGGGCCACCTCTGCCGCCAGCCCAAAGTCGTTGCGCTGTAAGAAGGGGTCGTTTTGGGCGCCCCCTCCGCGCAGCTCTGCCACGATGCCATAGTCAGGCTCAGGGGCGCCTGCTGCGATGGCCGCAGCGACTGCGGCGGGGTCAGGCTGGGCCATGCCTGGGCCCTGGGGTGCTGGGGGGGCCATCGCTGCATTGAGCTGTTGGGCGAGCTCCCGCCGCGCATGCGCCTGCTGCCGGCGCATAGCGGTGGCGAGCGGGCCAGGTCTGGGCTCAGCTGGGCCAGGCCGCGTGGCCAGCGGATTCACAGGGCCTGCACCTGTGAGCTCCGCCACGAGGCCATATGGAGCAGGACCAGCGGTCGCGCCGGGTGCGATGCCTGCAGCCTGGCGCACCCCAGCTGCGCCACTCTGCTGCTGCTGTGCCCCGCTCGCTGCATGCGGGTCTAGCCCAAATGCAGGCCCTGTGCGGGGCTGTGGGGCTGCTCTGGGATCTGGAGCCGGTGGGGCTGCCTGTGGTGCACTTGCACCGTCCCCTGAGGGTCCACGTTGCATGGGAGGCAGCCCCTGCCGCGGCCCTGCACGTGGCTGTGGGGCTGGCACAGCAGGCTGTGGCTGGGCCAGCGTGCCTGTCTGCGTTAGCTCTTCTGCTAGGCCATACTGCCCAGCTGGAGGGCGTGACGGTGCCTGCTGTGGTGCATGCGCGCCCGGCGCAGGTGCTAATGGACGTTTTTTATTTGGCTGCATGGAGGTAACCTTGGACTAGCGCTGTAAAGATGGCCGGCGATAAGGGAAGCAGCTGCCGGCACGGCTCATGTAGACACTCGCATGGGGCAAGCCTCAACCTGTATGCACATATGCAGGTGGCCAAAATGATTTCGCGAGTGGCTGTATGAACGAACCCAGCGACACGCCAGTAATCCTTAAATACAAATTGCGTCCTCTGCATGCTTCGGGACACAACACAGCTTTGGTCAAAGACCACACCCACACCTTTTGCTTTAGCTCCTTCACTGCAATTCCTGACATCCCTTGAAGCCGGTATATATGTTCTTCGTGCTTTCAGGCCTCTTGCGCAGCGCCAGCGCAGTGACAGATGACCTGCCAGATGGCCGGGCCCAGTAGCATACGTTTTATATCTTGGTTTTAAGGCATGTTCTGCAGGAACACATTCATGTAATTAGCGCACTCAGCCATATTACACGTATCACACAGGCTGAACAGGTGGCGCGTCTAGCGCACGCGTGCGCTCAGGTGGCGGTCGCTGCGACACCCATCAAGGCGCTGCCCACCCCACTGTCACCTGCAGCAGCACACTGTGCAACACGCTGGCTGCGTACTGCAGTATGGAACCCCATTGGCATGAGGTTGCAACCGCAGCCAATGCCGAATGGGTGTGAGCCGCTCCATCCGCCCTGGCCCTCATGCATTGCTCCGCCCTGGCCCCTCGTGTCATAGTGTGCTTCTGACCATTAAGGAAGGTTTCGACCGTGGTTCCTGGTTCGTACAGACTGCTTGCAGGGGATGAGGCAAGCATGACATTGCAGTTGAACAGAGTTGGACAGTATGTGCCGCTAACCAGGATACATATGCACAACTGCACAGTGCCCAGTCTGCAGTTTACAGGGGGTTACAGGGGGTTTACAGGGTTTAGTTTAGGGTTTTAGTTTACAGAGGGCCATCTCAGCATCAGGCAACATGTGTCCATCTCAAACAAGAAAATGGCCGTCGCTTCAAAGCACTGCCTGGAAGTGCCGCCTGACTCGCGCAGCTCGCCTCTGCCTGCTTGCATTTATGCACGAAGCACACATCCTCCGTTGTTGTTCTGCAACCGACAAGTGACCTAAGCAACATACAGAGTTGAATCATCCTCAGCACCTCAAGTACCGATCAAGCCATCATTACTGCCGCAAAGCAGTGTACATCAGCGCTTGCAGGGCCCATATCCACAAGCCCCCAGTTGCCCTCGAGGTGCCCTGCAAACGATGCAAATGACACGGCATACTGCGACACTTGTGCACGCACACACACATACACACGCACCAGCCCACCTCGCCACCCTACCAAGCACCCACCTCACAGCCTGATTATGCCTGCCTGACACGTGCTGAGACATGTGCAGCTGGATACGTGCGACTTGTATGCGCCTGGTTGCTGTGTATTGTTTACTGTGCAGTACGATCAAGGAACTGCGCAGTTGCCATGCAGCCCTCCTGTTCAAAACGGAGCTAAGCCTTGTACTCAAGGCGTTTCAGGATGTCTGATTTCTTGCACGTCGATGGTTCGTGCAATCCCATCTCGGACCCAAAACTGAAGAGGGTCCGCTTGTAATCCGTGATGGGCTGTAGTTTGCAGCACTGAGACGTGAGGATGATCAGGGTTTGGGATGTACCCTAAACCCTACATGCGGAACCCTAATCCTTTACTGTACGCTGCCTGCTGTCATGCTGCGCAACTGGCAGTACTATGCACCGTAACGGATCGCCCATGCTGTTCTACCACAAAAGTGAGCATGTGTCATCCTGGCAACATGATACACTGTGCCGTGCCGTGCCATGTTCCAATACACGACTGAAACAGCAAGAACGCCACTTACACTATGTTTGCTTCCAATTCTTGAGGCGAGCATGCTGGGCATTCGCCCCCCTACACCATGCCATGCCATATCCCATACGTGCATGTTGCATGGCCGTCCTAATTACTGGTGTCCAGCTCCTATCTAAAACCAGTCTACTCGTACAAGCCGTGCAGCAGGCTCAACCTGTGCTGCAGTCCTTTGCTGCCGTAGCCTTCAAAAAAGCGGAGCTAAGCCCTCCCTCCCCACGCCACCCCATCCGTACAAACCGGCACATTAAGCAGCTGCATGGCTCATGGCTGTGGCAGGAGCCCATGCTGTTGCCATGTTAGGCCCCACCAGGCACCTGTGCTGTAGCACCTATGCTTTAGCGCCTGTGCTGTAGCACTCGCGCTGTCTGCAATGCGAGCACTGCCCCACCCCCTTGCTGCAGCTGGCACCCTCCAGTGCAGCCTGCCCTGCAAGCTGTCCAGGCACCCGCAGCTGAGCGCATGGCACTGACAAACCCAGTACAACAATGCGCTGCAGAGGAAGCCTACTGCCAGCTGCGCCATCCCTGCTGTGCTGCGCTCGCCAGTGCCACCAGCCACAGGCATGCTGTAGCCACCTCCTTTGGTGTGAGCTCCAAGGGGGTGTGGGCTCACGCTGCTCTGTGGCCTGTGCTGTGCCCAGCCCGCTCCCCCCTAGAACCCAGCCGGCATGGTGCCAGTGCTTTAAAAAGAGGTCCAGTAGCGTGACCTGCGCTTTTTCAACTCCTCATAGTCTGGCTGGGAGTAATCATAGACAAGGGAGGTGTTTCGTGAGCGCAGCAGCACTTCGCGCACTTCTGGAGGGTACTGGTGCGGCACCTATGGCACGCGAATGGCATGGACACGAGTGGCATGGACACAACACAAAGGTCAGCCACAGCCGCACATGTGCTGATCTGCAAGCGCGCGCCCCACATGGCAGCTGCAACACGATGCGCACAGCGAGGGGCACGCAGCTGTGCACGCAAGCATCACGATGCAGCATCGTGCACCATGCACACACAGTGATGCCAGGCATTGCGCCCGCTCTCTCAGCACACAATGTGCATGTCCTGTCAAAGGCAGGACAATGCACGCATGCGCACACGCGCACACACTCACAAATGGGTGCCTGAACTCGTCCACGTGATTGTAGTGGTACCAGATGGGCACCCCCATGAAGACCGCAAAGGCAGCCCATGCCTTGGCATACCATGCCTGCAACGCGTCAGCCCGAACGCAGCATGGTCAGGAAAGTCGGAGTTGCAGCAGGGTACGCAGCGAAGCGGTGATGCGATGAACCCCACCTCTGTCAAGTTGGCAGGGAGGGGCCCAAACATGTAGTCGCAGGCAGGTTGCCCAGGAAACACGCCGTTGTCCCACCACATCTCATACCAGACGGGAAGCTGCGAAGGCAAGGTAAACAGGTGCACTTGTGATGAACCATGCATCTTGCATGGGCAGGCAGAATACACGCAGCATCAATCCCATTAATGGTAATGCTGGATCCTCCACTAGCAGAAAGGGCCGCTTGTCATGCGCTGCACATCGAGCACTTCTTTTCCTGCAGGCCTTGACCCATGCAGCTTGCGCACCGGCTTGTCCGGCCGTGGCGCCAGTTTGATAGGCGCGCCAGCACCACCCCTCTGAGGCAGGGCCTCAACAGCACCCATGACATTCTTAGCAAGGCCGCGTAATTGCCGTAGCGCCATGATTGCACCTTGCCTGCGCAATCACAGCGACGCAGCAGGTCCGATCGCGCAACTTTGAATGGGGGGCTCAATGACCTGTGTGATACGGGATTCGAAAAACTCACTCAGGGTTTAGCCCTAGCCTGTTTCCTTTGGTACGTCAATCGGTGTGTAAATGGTGAGCCCGTCCTCAGGGTTTAGCGCGGTACTTGGGCCGGGGGCGGGGCAAGGATTGCTTGCCTCGTGCCAGCCACTGTGGTGGCCATTGGGTTGGGAATGGCTGGGGGTGGGGTTAAGGTTAAGGTTACACAGGGGTAGGCATTGCATAGTGGCTGGCGTTGGTGGATGTTGTGTGTTTGCCATGGGGTTGAGGAGGGCTGGGGGTGCTGCTGCAACAGCGCCCCATGCCACATGCGTGGGGATGGAGGACGTTGCAGCTGTGGCAGCGATGGTAGCAGCAGCTGCAGCCTGTTTCCTTCGGTACGTCTTCAGTTGGCTCGTTTGATATATGGCTTGAGATGTGCTTGATCTGGAGCCCGTCCTCGCCCATCCGCTGAAGAATACCTTTGGGCGTCGCCTTGTCAGGGCCCCCAAGTGATTCACTGCCTGGAGGAAACGGTCGCGCTGCTCATCCGTCCATCGCTTATAATGCGGGGCGGAGACGGCGGGGGCGGGGGCGGGGGCGGGGGCGGGGTTTTAGCAGCTCAAGCCTTCTTACCACTTTGTGAAGGTTGAACCTTGTCATGCATTGACCACAGCACTGGCCAGGATCAAAGCCTGCGCCCAGCCTGCTGCCTAGCCTTTGTCAAAATAGGCAGCCACCATCATGATCAGATTCATCATCCTCACCAACCCGCAACCGTTATAAATACCCGCATCAGCTGTTCCAGTCCCTTCAGCGTGTCAGCCATCGACAATCCCCATCGCAGCTCATCCGCCCTGAGCTTGCCCAGTTGCTTTGGAATGCAAGTCCAGCTGCGCGCACAAGCACTGAGCACACAGGCCGGGCCTAAGGCACAGCAGTGTACTGCACCACACCTGCAGCTTGCAGAGCACCTGCATGCGTTGGAAGCAGCAGGACAGCACGTGTGCACATGCTGGCTATCCCCCAGCCGGCCCCTGCACCACCCCTCAGCATAATTCAACCATGCTCTGCGGTCCCAGCAGCTCACAGCCTCGCACCACGTGCATGCGGAGGGAGCCTTGGCGCTCCGAAACCACTCGTGCACCTGCACACATTAAGCTGACAGCCTCATACGAGTGACACCAATGACTTGCACATCTTCCCCGAGATGCGGGGGGCACGATGCACACAACAGCGTGTGTGCACCACAGGGCGCGCACACGCTTATGGCGGTTTATACGGCCCAGTAACCGTCCAACATGCAGCACATCAGCTTGTGATCGTCACCTGCTTAGTCACCACCACCATGCTCGTGGCACACGCCGGGCGCAGGCAACAGCAGCCAGGGGCCAGGATTGCACCGGCATTCACCTGCCGCGCCTGTTCAACACCAACCCTGCAATCTGACATCCTGTGCGGGCGCTCACTGCATGCCTCGGCACCTCATCAACGCCTCGCTGACTCGAGTCACTGACTCGCGCCGAGCACGTGCCTGCGAGCCACTGTCCACAACCACTTGCGAGTTGCGATTCAACAGCGTCCATTCATCCGACCGCAGCCATCCATCCGCCTTCCTGGCCCAACCAGCACCATGCAGCAGTCATCCTCTGCCCCCAGCACGTCCACGTCAACGACAAATAGTTTACAGTCTTCTAAATAGCACCAGCTGTGAATCCGGCAGTGGTGCAGACCACAGCATAGCGCTCCGCTGCTGTGGCCAAAGGAGGCCATGCATCATGAATCTTATCAAGCCCTCGCACCAGTTGCACACGCCCCAGGCTCAAACTGGCCAGAGCACATGTGGGCAGGGACGGAGGAGAAGAAAAAGCAGGAAGCAACAACGGCAAAGCAGAGGACTGCTCAACTGGAACCAAGCGAAAGCTGAACGACGTGCCTGTCTCCAATGGTACAAACAACCATGAGGCCAGGGCATGTGCTCACATGCAAAAGTGTAGGGCGCTGTTGGATTCGGCGGCGCATCACAAAGCGCAGACTGTGGATTGCGAGCGTAGGTGCCATCCTGCCCAAATCATGCGGTCCATGCACACCAAACAACTACCCATCATAATCATAGGTTTGGGTTGCCTTGCCCAAAGTGGCAAGGCACCCAAGATAGCACCGAGAGCAACACCTTTTAGACTCCAAACCACACTCACAGATCACACCCCTTGCTTTGCCTTAAAGTTAAACAACTGGCAAGGACACAAGAGGCAGCGGGGCACTAGCAGCGTGACAAAGGGACACGCTGGCACACCACTGCAAACACACCAGGCGCTTAAGTAACATTACGATTACTAACAACGTGGTGCAGGCCCAGCAAGTCGCTGTTTGACGTGCACTATAGCACGGTCTGTACACGCAAGCAAACAGCCACAGGGCGCAAAGGGGGGAGGGAGGCGCGCGCGCGAGCACCCTGCACAGATGCAAGGGATCGGACCCCTCGCCCCTCACCTTCAGCCTACACATGAGGCCTTGGCCCTTCCTTGCACTGCCTCTCCATGCTACTCAGCCCCTGCTGCCAACACAGGGGGGCCTATGGAGAGGGCCCCCAACAGGCATAGCGCAGGTGATCAGGCAGCCAGCCGTCAGCAAAGGCATGAGGTTTTGTGTGTTGCCATGGCCCAACTGCACAAACGTAGATCCCGAGGAGCAAAGCATACCAGGAGGCTGCACAGCACAACCACCAACCGACACTTGACAAGCACCAGTTCAATCCAGCAGCAGAGCTGCACAGGCTCCCAAATGCTGTGTTTGGGACGAAACGACCATGCAGGTAGCTTCTGATGCCAGTGGCAGCAGGGTGCCAACCATTACGTAACCCGAAGGAACAGCAAAAAGGGCAGGATTGCCCCCGCTATAAAGCCGAAGGTGAGTTTCACAGGCAAGGTTTGAACCTCCATGGCATACTGAGCACAGGCGTGGAGACCAGGCTGGGGCCGCCTGCCACTTCGTGCACACGCGTGCCACACCCGCCCCTCGTCCCGCATATCTGCAGGTCGTGAGAGCCGCCCCAATGCCGCGCAGCCCCATTGCCGCGCACAGCGCCCGCCGCGTGCCGCGCATGCAACACATACATCGATACGACCTACTCATCCATTACACCATGCATCCGTTCAAGCCCACGCATCTGTTGCAGACCTGCCGATACAATCCTCACTGCGCTACTGCCGCACTCTTTGGGGCAGCAGCTCGCTCATGCGTGCGTGCGTGTGAGAGCCCCCACGGCGCCTGCATGCAGCAGGGCCATGTGGAGGACGGGAAAGAACAGGGAGGGGAGGAGGGGGCACCTCACTGCCCTCGAATGATCACAGCAGTGACCTGTGGCCCGGCCACGCCAGCCGCGGCCGCAGGAGAAATCTCAAAGGAACGCGTGGTAGTGTCGACTTTGGTGCCGGAGGCTGCCCCGCCTGCGCTTGGCTGCTGGCCGTGCGCGCGCTGCGGGCCGGCGGCAGCCGCCTGCGCCCGTGATGCGGCCACCTGCTGTGCCTGCTGCGCCGCGGCGGCGCGCACAGCGAAGACGCCACGCAGGGGCACAGCAGCACCGGCACCCATGGAGTAAACCATTGGGCTGCTTGCAGGCGGGCCCAGTCCCATCAGCAGGGACGCCGCAGCTGCCGCAGAGCACGCGGCACCAAGGGGCCCACCCATGACGGCAGGGCGCTGGCCTGCCGCTGCTGCAGCGGGCGCAGGGGCTGCGGCTTGCACGGTGCGGGGCGCTGGGCGCGCGGCAGGTGCCGGGGTGGAGGGCTGGGTGCGGGGCGAGGGCAAGGGGGAACCCAGGGGCTGAGAGATGGCGGTGTGCAGGCGGTTGCTGCTGCCACGCGTACCCTCCACGGCAGCCACAGCAGCGCGCGTGAGCGCGGCCGCTGCTGCCAGGCCGCCCTGCCCGCCCGGCATGGCGGCTGACGCGCTGCCATGGCGCATGATCGCGGTTGTGGCGCGGCCCTTCTGGCCGGTGGGGGAGCGCGGGCACGAGCTGCCCCATGTGCTGCTGCCGCCCGTCTGCATGGACTGCAGCGACTGCATGTCCTGGGTGAGAGCTGAGCCAGTGCGGAAGGACGACCCACGCCCCCCGCTAGACCCACGACCGCCACTGGACCCCTGGCTGCCCACGCCCAGGTCACCGGCCGCAGAACCGACAGCGGGTGATGCGGGCGCGTTTCCCCCGGGCGTGCCACCCGTCACGGCCGATGACGACACGGCATCCTGGGATGTCATGCGAGCACGCAGCATTGCAGCTGCAGCGCCCGGCGCGTCGCCGCCACTGCCACATGCGCCATGCCGTAGCGAACCGCTGCCGCCGCGCATGGGCGCGCCGTGCCGGGCACTTCCAGCTGGCGTGGCGCATGAGCCGGGTGTGGTGGTCCCCGTGATGTCTGTGGAGAAGCTCAGCCGCACGCCCTCCATGCGTACCTCGGACTCGAGCACGGCGAGCTGCTGCATGAGCGCCGAAAAGGTGGGGCGCTGCGCGGGCGAGTAGGACATGCAGGCGCGCGCGAGCGCCACCAGCGCAGTGGGGGCACCCTCCGGCCACTCCAGCTGCAGCGTGTTGGTCGTGATGCCCAGCATCAGCTGCGCCTGACGCGTGCCTTCGTATGGCAGCGCCGCCGTGAACATCTGCCACTGCAATACAGGAGCAGTACAGGAGCAGTACAGGGGTTGAACATCTGTCAATAGTACGGCGCAGTAGCGGGGCAGTGGGTGGAAATCTACTACGGTAGATCAAACCACGCGTCGTTCCTGCTTGCAGGCAACACGCATATCATGCGCACATACAAACACAAGAGCCTGGCCTGGTTTCCATGGAGCAATGTACAGGTGCAACGCCTTCGCTGCACACAGGCCCCAACCCCTGACCGCCACAGGCCAACACACACGAGCTCTCGAGCAAGAGCAAAGCGCTAGGGAGTACTAGAAATGGGTCGCAGGGCCGCACCAGCATGACGCCGAACGACCACACGTCGCTCGCGGGCGTGAGCATGTTCAGGCGGAAGCGCTCCGGGGCCATGAACACAAGCGTCCCCCATGGCGCATCCTTCACGTGCCCTGCTGCCGGGCAGTACTGCGCGAGCCCAAAGTCTGAGACCTTGGCCACGAAGCCCCGCCGGTCCTTGCGGCTGTTCATGAGCAGCACATTGGCTGGCTTGAGGTCGCCGTGGATGATGCTGGCGCAGTGCAGGTGCAGCATGCCTTGCGCCACCTCGCGTGCCGTGCGGTACAGCGCGCGGAGGGCCACCTG
>BDCZ01000437.1:0-15362 GCA_001662365.1 Chlamydomonas applanata | reverse complement strand
TGCCCAGGCCTTCCCATGCCTGGCTCCATGCTCAGGCACGAGCCTGCGCCGACCTTGGGGGGCGGCAGCCTGACACGCTGCATGCCATCCACTGCATGCATGAGCAGCCGCATGGGGGCCAGCGGGCAAGGGGCAGCTGCACACAGCTGCATGCAGCACTGCCCAGGGGGCAGCGCAGCCCGCCCAGCAACACCCCAGCAGCTATCACCAGCACAGCTACTATCAGCACAGCTGCCACGCGAACCCATAGTCCAGCACCCTGCTGCTGGGCCCTTGCAGCGGGACACAGTCCCCGCATGAGCATGGTGCCCCCAGCCGCCACAGATCGCACATGCGCAGGCAGGCAGTGAAGGCAACATGGGGTCTGCACGGGGCTCTGCCAATCACAGAGATCTGGTCCCCCGCTGCACATAGGCTGCTATGGATGCCGCCTGGCACCAGCACGGGCATGGATTACCGCTGCTGGACAGGCTAGCTGCAACCCAGCTGGACATAGGCACCCAGCTGGGGATGGCCAACATCATGCAGTATCATCATCATCATCATCATCATTGCCGTTATTGCCGTTATTGCCGTTATTGCCGTTATCGGCGTTATTATTATTATTGGCTCACCGTCTGGCTCCTGGGAGATGGCGGCAAAGAGGTGGGTGTACAGCGGGCGTGTGGCGGCATGTAGCCGCGTCGCCGCACGCGTCATGTCATTCACTCGCTTGGACAGCCCCTGGCTATCTTCTGTGAGCGCCAGCCATCCGCGCGCCGCTGCACTGATCTCCCCCTCTGCATGCCATGACGACGAATGCGACCAAGAACTCAACACAGCTTGGGCGTACGGTGCCCTCATGCTGAACACTTTGACTTCATGTTGCTCTAGCATGTTGATGGTATGCCGTGGGGTCGTACATGCCAACAGTTGGGTGCATGATGGGCCAACACTGCACATCAGGGTTCGAAGCCCATATGGAAGGGTTTCTTTGAGCTCAGGGTACCGCTGAACCCAACCTAGGGCCCTCAACCCATAGCCCTGAGCCCTAAGCCATTTCTCTGGGAGCATGCAGCAGCGCTGGTTGCCGTGCGCAAAATCGACACATGCACATGCACATGCGCATGTGCTGCGGCAGCGGCGGGCGCACCATGCATGTTGAGCTCGGTGGCAAGGCGCGTGGCGAGCGCCCGCCGCTTGTCGGACTGGCGCAGCTCGGTGTATGCCTCCATGAAGCTGCGGTGAACCTGCAAGCAGAAAGGTGAAAACAAACAGGAGAACAGCAAGTTTAAACAGCAACAGCAGATGTTTGCAACACATGGAAGAGTTTTGAATGACGCCAGGTGCCGAGCAGCAGTTGGCTGTGTGGCGGCATGCACTGGTGAAGCGCCCGTTGCTCCAGCGAACGAATCCTGTTGGCCACTCTGGATGTGAAATGGTGTCTGTGTCTGGTGCACAGCCCATGCGGCCCACTGCAAGGGTCATGCACGCAGCGGGGCCACAAGGGGCTGCAGTCGTACAGGCCCTTGGGCACTCCACAAAACTATTTAGATCCGATCCAGTATAACTATACTCCAAAGCGCGGACACACGTTGTCTGGGATGAGGCCTGCAGCCAAGCGCCTGGTGTACAGCCGCAGCCGTGCGAGCAGCTCGGAGTTCTGCTGCTGCTGCTGCTGCTGCTGCTGCTGTTGCTCCCCTACAGCCGCTCCTGCGCCTGCATGGCTTGATCCAGCCTGGCTGGTGCTGTGTATTGCGCGGCCATCCTGCCGCTGCTGAGAGCAGATCCACAGCGGGGGAGCATGGGGCGATCCGAGTGTTCGTGCCACCTGCCGCAGGACTTGCATGGTGCAGGCGCATGCATGCCAACGGTCACGATGGGCTGCTGCTGTTTGGAAACAATAGAACGCCACCTGCAAGCCGCACAAGCACTTGTAAAGTACAATGAAAGGTGCGCCACTTGGGCGAAACTGACGATCTAATTGCTCTCTGTGGAGTGCGTGTGAAAGGATGTTGGTTTGAAAAAGAGGAAATGGAGAGCCCTTGAACTGCCATAGGCAACGCTTTGCCAAAACAGCATTGCACAACATACAAACCCTAGTCCGTTCGTTTGCCCTGACCATGTATTTGTCGAAGCGCTGGTGATCTGGATGCGAGGATCATTGTTCGGGCTGGGATTGAGCCGAGGACACTTGGTAAACAACGCGATCTGCAAGGATGCAGTTCCAGAGCAGATATAGTCTTCCCAGTGCCCTTGAAACGCGCGCAACTGCGACGCGGAGCCAGGTCGCGCTCGGTCTCTTGAAGGTGGAAGGGCTCAAGGTCAAGTACACAGGCCCTGGCGAGGATGACAGCCAGGCAGCGACCATCCGCACCAACAACCCAGCGCCGCAGGATTGCCCGCTGTACTATTTTGAGGTGTGGTGCATGGCTGCATGGCCGGGCACGGACCTGCATGCTCGCCATGCCTTCAGCGCTGTAACACACGGCTGCATACGGCAGCTCTGCGCAAGCATCACCTACACAAGCACACATCCCTGCTGCACTACTGCTACACCACGGCGCTGCTACTGCTGCTGGCTACACTGCCTAGCTGTCGAAGCTACTGCCTCGCTGGTGCCACTACTGCCATGCTTTGGTTGCTACTGCCGGCCATGACTTTGCTGCTGCCGCAGGTGGAGGTGCTGTCCCGTGGGGCGATGGGCTTCATCGGCATTGGTTTCATGACGGAGGATGTGGTGCAGGCCCGATTGCCGGGCTGGGAGAACCACAGCTATGGTGGGTAGGCAGGGAAGCTGATGGGGGGCTGGCCAGGGCCACCTGGGTTCACTTAGCGTGGTTGAGTGCGTGAGGGTCGGCGCGTGCGTGAGTCGTTGGGCTCACGGATGCTGGGGCCTAGCTGGGTCACTGACGGTGAGTCAGTGACGGTGGGAGAAACACAGCAACAACGTGGGTGGGCGCGTCAACCACAGCATATAGTGCTACTCATACTGATCTCAGCATGCTGATGCTGATAGACAACAATTGAAGTACTGTGATCAATCCCATGTCCTCTGATGTACGGTCCCGTCCCGCGCAGGCTACCATGGGGACGATGGCAACGCATTCAGCGGCAGTGGTCAAGGCAGGCCATATGGGCCTACGTATACCGCGGGTGATGTGGTAGGCGCCCTATTCAACCGAACGGACCGCACCATCCGGTGGGTGCCTAATATGAAGCATTGCTTGGTTTGACTGGTGCGGATGCGGGGGATGGACAATAGCAAGATGGCTTAGAAATAAGGGAATGGCTAATACAGATGCAGTTGAAAGGGGACGCGGTTGGTGGGATGCGGCCTACAGAGAGGTTGTTAGCAGGGAGGCGGTTGGCGGAGGCGGCGGTGTTGCTTTTGGCGTCTGGGGTCGCTGGGGCACCATCCCATGTGTGCTGGACACAGGGCATGGGCTGAGTGCCGGCTACACAGTGGCGTGGGAAGCGCGACAGCAGCCCGGCGCTGATCTTGAGTTATGAATTAGAAGTACACCACGGTACACCGCTATTTCTCGCCACTGCTCCTTGCAAAATGCTCCTTGCCAATGCGCCCATTGTGCAGCTTCTTCAAGAATGGGGTCGACCTGGGCGTCGCCTTCTCATCAGTGGCAGATGAACGGCTCTTCCCTTGCGTTGGGCTGCGCAGCCAGGTCAGACCTGCAGCTCCTGTGTCATGGCCTGGAAGCCGTACACCGGAACATGCAAGCACTACATGCCACGTACTGCCAACAGTGCCGGGCATGGCATTCTGCGCATGTGTACATCAATCACAATGACCTTCCGTATCAGACACCCATCCTCACCCCACCATTATCCCAATAACCTTCCTTACAGGCACCCATCATACTACTGTATGGAGGCATGCACTTAGTTCATTCGACGGTTCATCCATTGAAGCATGAACTGAACGAATGAGTTCGAATGAGTTGAGGTGAACTAAGCAACGATGGTGCTGTCTTT
This sequence comes from Chlamydomonas applanata, assembly GCA_001662365.1. Classification (NCBI taxonomy): domain Eukaryota; kingdom Viridiplantae; phylum Chlorophyta; class Chlorophyceae; order Chlamydomonadales; family Chlamydomonadaceae; genus Chlamydomonas; species Chlamydomonas applanata. The sequence goes on along the minus strand of BDCZ01000437.1, from coordinate 11,390 downwards.
CGTGCATGGGCGCAGGGTGAGGAGGTCCTGCTGAACCTCGGCACCTCCACCTCCTCTCCATTCCGGACCGATTATGACGCAGTCAAGGGCTTGGCACGGGAGCAGGTGCTTGCAGCCATCTCCTCCACCCCCCTGCCCCTCGTATGTGGGGTTGGTGGGGGCGGCCTCGGTGGCCCGGGGGGCAGCAGCGGGGGGGCGGGGGGACCTGGCGGGGGTAGCGATCGCACGGCGAGTGGGGCAGCAGCGGGCCCGGGCCCGGGTAGTGCCGCGGCAGCGGCAGCATCCGTGGGGGCGGGAGGGGAGGGGATGGCCAGAGGCAGTGGGAGCGGGAGCGGGGGTGGTGCCGGGAGCGGGGTGCCGGGCGCTGTGCCACTGCTGCCCCGGCTCGTGGCAGATCATTTGGCGCACACGCGGTGCTGGCGCACAGCCGCCATCCTCACACGGGATCTCCTGGCCCAGGCACCGCCTGCTGCAGCCGGGATGGGCCCAGCTGCAGGGGACGGCCTCCCCCCCTCCCTGTCTCCTGACTTGCCGGCAGCAGGGGATGCGATGGAGGGGGCTGGGGCTGGGGCCCAGGTCTCTGACACGGCTGCACGGCAGGTGGGTGGAGTGGTGGCCTGCATCGTAAGGGAAGAGCCACCTAGGAGCAAAACACCTTTCCTGGCCCCCGTGCCGCTCCTGTGCCTGCTGCGGCTTGCTGCCTGGAAGGACGTGCCAAGAGTACCTGCCTTGGTTCTGCCGCCTTGGTGTCCTGCCATCTCCTGGGCCCCTGCAGGTGCAACTGTGTACCGACAGTGTTGTGTGCATTGCAGTAGTGTGAATAAATGGCAGTATTGCAGTAATGTGAATAAATGAACAATAACAGTAATGCAGTAGTGTAAATAAATGAATTGCTGTGCCGCGCAGGCGGTGTTCGAGGCGGTGAGGGAGGGGCGCATCGAGGATGCACGGGGGGCCCTGGCCGCGCGCTACGGCACCCGCTTCCTGGAGGCCAACCCACGGCTGGACTTCCGGCTCAAGGTGTGATGTGATCAGATCCCGTGATGGAGGCAGATCTTGCAAGCATGCTGTGATGTGTGAGCAGAGCTCATGTAAGCATGCTTGCACAATCTGTTCAAATGAGATCTCATGTAAGCAGAAGTGAGGTTGTGCAAGCATGCAAGCATGTAGCAGATCTCGTGATCTCAAACGTGACAAGACCCCGTGACGGGATGAGCTCATGCCATGTGGTTCGATCCTGCGATCTGATCCTACAGCCTGGTGCTGTGCATCCTTTGCATTCTGTTGGTTCCCCCATGGCCTGTCTGCGTCGTGTGCCGACAAGTGCGCACCGCAGACCCTGTTTGACCAACGATGGTTCCCATTGGTCCACATATGTCTTACAGACGTAGTCCGATTGTCTGTCCACGAGTCTGTTTACGTCTGAACTGTGGCGCACCTGTGTGTTGCCTCTTCAGGTCGCCCACTTCTGTGAGCTGGTGCGAGCCGGGGGGCCAGGCACACTGGAAGCGGCCTTTACATATGGCCGCACGGTCCTGGCACCACACACACCAAAGGTGGGCGAGTGGGCATGCCGAGGCGCCTGGCGGGAGGGTGTGTGTGCTGGCAGGTGCAATGCTTGTGGAAACGGCAGGGCTACGTTTAGTCTAGGCTATGTAGGCTATACTTAGGCGATGCGTAGGCTATGTCAAAGCTGCCATGAAGCTATTCAAGCGATGCATTGGCCAAGGTCGTGTTTGGCCATCGCCGCTTTTGGCCGTATGTGCGCGTCTGCTTCAAGTCAAACATCACTGCCTCACCCGTTCTTGCACACACACATGTGAACAGGCCACAGCGTGTGTGGGCACTTGCGCGCATGCGCATGGGGTCTCACAATCTGAACATTGATTTATGCGGCGGGGCCGGCGGGTGCCACGCAATGAACGCATATGTCCATGCTGTGCCATGAATACACGGGAAGACGAGCTGCACTTGATGCAGCGTGAGTCATATGCCGGGGTGCGCGCACAATACACTGATCTTTTTGAGGGGTTGCCCCCGGCTCAGGAATGGAGTAATGCAGACATGCTTCAATTCATGAATTGTGGAAATGACAGGAGAGCCTGGAACAGGCTTGCTGACATGCTTATTGAGATGGACACAAGCCGCACGGCTGCAATGGCCATGAACCATTAAGAAACAACTTTGAAGTTATAAGGGATCTTGCTAATCCTGTCTCGCGGCAGGCATTCATGCGCCATGATGGGCGTACGATGTAACCAACACACACACACACACACAGTCAAGATGCACACACGCACCCGCACACTCTCTCCCTCCCTTTCTGTTGCCCTCCGGTACATCTCAAAACTGGAGAATTGTTTTTGCAATGTCCGGGCACTTCCCAGGCGCCTGAGGATGAGGAGCTGCTGGCGGATGCCGTGTCCTTGCTCGCGTACGAATCACCCGCTGACTCCCCCTGTGGCCACCTGCTGCGTGAGGTGAGTGTGATGAACCGTGATGGGACAACAAGTAATGGTGTGTGAGCTGGTTACATTGTACGCCCATCATGGCGCTTGGATACCTGCCGCGAGACAGGGCTAGCAAAATTCATAAAGCTCCAGAAACTGTTTGTGTGATGAGACAATGCCCAGTGTTGTGTGTGGGCTATTATATGGGGCTGGGATCAGGGTGTCAGCCGCCACAGCCACCTGCTGGCCCAGGCCCAGGCCAGGTGGGTCTCATGGTTTTGGAGTCGATCGGCGGGCGTTGTGGTCGCCCTGCAGCCATGCTGCCACTGCCCGTACCATTGCCGCTCTGCACTGACCAGTGTCCGCTGCTCTGCGCTGCTCCTGGCCCTTGGCTCTGCAGCCGGCGCGGCTGGCGCTGGCGGAGGCGGTGAACAGCGCAGTGCTGGCGGCTCAGGGGCTGCCACCCACCAGCCCGCTGGAGCGGCTCGTGGCGCACGCGATCACTGCAGTGGACGTGCTGCGCGGTTTGAACCACCCGCAGGTGTGACCTGCGCGTGTGACATGTGCGTGTGACATGTGCATGTGACATGTGCGTGTGACCTGCATCTGTGGCCTGTGTGTGACCTGCATGTGTGACCTGTATGTGTGACCTGCGCTGCTACCCAGACCTGGGCTTTCACGGCCCTGGTTTGATCCACATGTGGTGTGTTCACATTTCAGTCTTTGTTTGAGGCGTGGTAACTACCGTTACCGTTACAACTACCGTTACAACTACCGTTAGTCTTTGTTTGAGGCGTGGTAGCTACCGTTACAACTGTTTACTGCCTTGTGCACAGGCCCTTATGTTGGACGTACGCAAGATGTGCCTGGGCCTGCCTCCAAGCAGCAAATAGGCAGGGGCAAGGCAGGAGCGGTGCTCAGCCAATGGCTGGGGCTGTGTGCAAGCCCAGCAGCTGCTGTGAGCAGAGCTCCAGCAGGCGCCGCAGAAACGGCATTTGCTGTACATCTGGAATACGTAGCTGTACAGCCAGGCATGCGGCAATACTGCACCTGCGGTACTGTGCGGTAGTAAACCATGAGAGGAGGTGTATGGAGGGGGGAGGACGAGGGATGGCCTGGTGGCAAAGGGGGGTGGGAAAGCTGCAAGTTGCCCTTGCCTACAAGGCCACACCAGTGGCGGGATGCAGGGAAGGCAAGGCGCTACAGCTGTTTGCCTGGCTGCAGAATGACCCATCTGCTGATGTCTGCAAAGGCACACTGTGTTGCTAGCTGCCGCCTGCATACCTTTGGACATATGGCCAACTGCATACCATTGATGTGGACATGGCATGTGGGGGTGCCTGTAGGACGTGACAGAGTGTGCAGCTGTGCATGTGCCAGGACTGTGCACAGCGTGTGTGTAACATGGGTGCTGTCCATTCCATACCTACTAGATCCCTGACTAGATCCACCTAAATGAACACATGCCAATGGCAGTCGTGTGGTCAGCAACGCAATGGCGTCTATGCATGCCGTCGCTACATCACAATGTGCTCACACACACCGTGGGCTCAAACATATCATGTTTAATATCAAAATAAACACGGTGTGCTCAGACATGGCATGTTCTCAAAACCATGCCAATGACCGATGAGGTGTGCATGCTACGCAGCAGTGGCTGCATCAGCACATGGAACCACAGCTGCAGCACGATGTGGTGCACCTCCGGCACCCATACAGCTTCAGGGAGTGGCGTCAGAGTCGGAGACTGGGACAACAGTGCCTGCAGCTTGTCACTCGTGGCCATGGCTGCGACCTCTTGAAGGACTGCTGGCAGCTGTGTTGTGCTGCTGCCACGGACACCCTTCCTCAAGTGATCTTGCAGAGGGTACAGCCACACTGCTGGGTAGATCTCGCACAGGTGTGTATCATCAGTAAGAATGCTGGCAGCCCATTCAACGGCGGCGTTGAGCGCATCTGCAGCTGTGGTGCTTGCCTCTGCCCCGCCAGCTGGCGCCGCTGCAGTGCCCTCCCCATCCGCCACGGTCACTTCTGCGCCGGGTGCTGCCTTCCCGGTCCTGCCCCAACCATCACCTTGCATGCCAGCAGGTGGCAGCACTGCATCCAGGTGCCGCTGCACAACAGCCTCCACTGCCGTGCCCGCCCAGTGTGTCTCCAATGCTGCACCATGCTCCAGTAGGCCCAGAGGTGCCGTCAGCAGCAGCTCTACCAGATGGTAGCTGAACGACTCATGTGCGAAAGGGTCGCCTGATGGGTCCAAGCAGCGGGGAAGGTGCTGCCGCCTCTCCACAAGCGCTTCCACAAGCCTCGCAAGTGTCCCATGCACGCTCAGTGCAGCTGTGCACCTGGTGAGCAGAGCCTGTGCGCCCTGCAGCACCACGGCTACCTGCTCCGCTTCAACGGCTGTTGGAGGGAGCACAACGACTGGCTGCCCATCCTCAAGGTAGACTGGAAGCCTGAAGCAGCTGCAGCCATGGAAGCTGGAAGCCAAGGCCAGCGAGCTGCTCTGCCACGATGTCTGTCACCACCTGCCCTGTCATTTGCAACTGTGCCAAGGGGCCGCCATCGCACGGGCCGCCGCTGTCGCAGGGGCAGCAGGGGCATCAGGGGCAGCAGCCGGCGGCGCCTGCGTCTCAAGCGGGGGGTCAAGGCGATGCGCCAAAGTCGGGCAAGGGCGGGTGGCGGCTGCTGGGGCTGTTCTCCGGTGGCGAGGGCAGTGGTGGTCAAGCGGCCCAGGGCAGCAGCAAGGGTGGTGGCAAGGTGTGAGCCTGTACTGGCTGCACTGCCTGTTGTACTGTCTGTACTGTCTGTACTGCCTGCATCATCGTGTGTACTCGTTGCATGTACTGCAAGGGGCCCGTCACATCCACCCGCACTACAGTGGGCCTCGTGGCCACAGCCATGCCCACCCAACGTATGTCTACCGTGCACGTTCGTGTGTTCCGCCGGGGCTTGAAACGCTACTGTGCCATGGTCGGCGCATGGACTTGAATGGCTGCCTCGCAGCCCGAGCCTGGCGGCAGTGCAGGCCCCAAGAAGGCATCCCTTGGGGAAGAGAACAAGTTCTACTTTGACAAGGCCAAGGGGCCGTGGGTGATGGGGGGGCAGGAGCCGCCACCACCCACAGCATCCCCCACCTCTTTTGGCTCAGCAAGCAGCCTCCCAGGGGCGCTGGCAGGTGAGGGTGTGCCGCCAGGGCCAGGCGGTGGTGTTGGACCTGGTGGCCTTCCAAGCACGGGTGGTGGTGGCGTGCCGGCCAACCTGCAGCGTGGCAAGGGAGGGTGCTGCATGGCACAACAGCCGCATGGGATGTACTGCGCTCATGGGAGCACGCAGCTGCATGGGATGCACTGCGCTCATATTGCGTTGTTTTGGCCCAATGTATTGGGGGGTGTATGGATGCGGGCGCGGCCCTGTCATTGCATGTGCCTGCTGCAGCAGCATCACCTGCTGCTGCTGCTGCTACTGCTGCTGCTGCTTATACTACTACTGCTACTGCTTGTATCACTGTGCACCTCACTATGGGCGATGCTGTGAGGCGTGAGGACCTGTTGCAGTCGTTGTACTACAGTACACGTCGTACTACAGTGATACAGTACTGATGTGCACATGTGGGTGGTGCGGCCGCAGGCATGCGCAACTGCTACGTCGACGTCTTCAACCCCTCAGGCAGCAGCCGGGGCAACTCGCAGTCTGGACATGATGGCATCCCTTCAGGTACACGTGCTGGCCGATGGGATGGGATAGGATGGGTGCGGTGCAGTTGTGGGGTGCTCTTATGGCAGCTCTTATGGGGTGCATTGAACGTTTCGCTGCTATCAGCCTGGCACATTCAGCATCGCATGAGCCATGTGCATGGACCGCGCAAGTAGGCGCATCCATGCGAGCACAGCCACGCCCCAGCAAACACATATTAGCGGCCCAGCTGCATACGAACACAGCATTTATCATACTCGAGCTGTGTGCGTGTGTGCGGACCCGCAGGCCTGCTGCCGCCAGGCGCCCCCAGCAGTGGCCCCCACAGCACAGGTGGTGCGTCCATGCACAGTGCGAGCAGCCTGCTGCCTGCAAGCAGCCTGTCCATGTCCTTCACCTCTTCCCAGCCCCCCAGCTTCTTCTCCCCTGCTGCATCCCTTGCAAGCGCCACCAATCAGCATGCAGCCTCGCCGGGTTCCCTGTACGCTGCCAGCTTCAGCTCAGCTACTGAGGGCCCCGCAGCCTCGTCACCCTTCAGCACGGGTGGTGCAGGCGGCCTCGGCGGTGCTGCTTTCGATTTCGGTGGAGCCGGTGGCTTTGTGGGGGCGCCAGCGGCTGCTGAGCAGGGGGCAGTCGGCACTGAGGGCGAAGGCGGTGCTGGTGGTACGAACCAGGCGCAGCAGGGAATGGGTGCGCCCCCAGCGAACCCCTTCCTCAACCCACCCATGCCACCTGCGCCCGAGCCTGGGCAACCAGCTGGCAATGGTGCAGCTGCAGGCGGTGGAAACACGCAGCAGCTACCACATGGGGGAGCAGTGCCACCGGCTGCGCCACAGGGCGTGGCTGTGGCAGGCAACATGTCAGGGCATGCAGCGCCGGGCATGCCCCAGCTCTCTGCACAGCCGGCACCCCAGGGCGGCGTTCCTACAGGAGGCCAGGCCCAACCTGTGGCAGGGGCACGGCTCCACGGGCAAGCACCACCAGCTGCAGCTGCAGCGGCAAGTGCAGCTGCAGCTGCAGCGGCAAGTGCAGCTGCAGCTGCAGCGGCAGTGCCTGGGGGCGCAAGGCCAGTTGGGCACATGCCCGCTGCCCCTGGTCCTGGACCTTCCACTGGCCGGAGCGCAGCGTCAGCGGCAGGCAGGGCGGGGGTGGGCGCGCCGGGGGCGGCGCCAGGGACGGGCCCACGACCAGGATCCCATACTGCTGGGGCATCAGCAGGCATGGCCCCTCACCAGCCCTCGCCTGCTGGTGCTCGGCATACCACGCATGGTGGACAGCCGCAGCTTCCGGGGACAGCGGGCCATACCGTTACAGCTGGGTCGGCTGCACATGGGGCCACCATGGGAGCACGGCTGCAGCCCCAGCCCCAGCCCCAGCCCCAGGCCCAGCCCCAGCATCAAGCACCAGTGCCGCACCCGTCTGACGCACAGGGCCATGCTCCCTTGCAGCATCACCAGGCACAGGAGCTGGCCGCGCAGCATGCAGTACCGCCCATGCAAGCGCCACAGCCCCAGCAGTCTGGCAGCAGCTCGTGGCCAAAGCCTGCCTCGCCACACGCAGCGTTTGGGTATGGGGCCCCTGCAGGGCAACAGCAGCAGCACGTGCAGCAGCACGCCCCACAAGGACGTCCCTCCTGGGCGGGCGGCGATGTGGTGGCAGGCGGGGGCAGCGGTGGTGGTGACTATAGCGTACCTGGCTCGCACTCAGGTGGGGCCGGTGGCGGTGGCGGTTGGGGCCAGCCGCACGCCGCAGGTGGCGGCGACGGAGGTTGGGGCTTAGCTACAGGGGCGCACAGCACCGACGCTATGGAAGAAGTGGCCTTGTGAAGACAGCTGTGGGCAGTTGACGCCTACGTCCCGATGCTGACACAATACAGCAGTTTGTAGCAGACTGGCTACGTACGTGCGTGCCGCAGCACAGACAACACGCCTGTGTAAGCACTGTTGTGTGTCAATAGGCAGTGTGAGCAAGCCATGGTCCTGTGAGATCATGATCACCCCTCGGCAGGTTGTCAAGACAATCAGTCAGTTCAGCAACTTCTGCCATGGTGCTGGCACAAGCAAGCAGCTTCTTACGAGTGCATATAAAGCAGCAGCAGCGGCGGCTGTGCGCCAGGGACGCACGCGCAAGAAGCAGTTCCTTGCGTATGCTGTTAAAGGCCCTTCCTTCAAACCTGGAGGCTTCTCAGTGCGCATAGCCCCTGTTGGCTACTGTCGGGCGATCAGCACGGAGGAGGTGAGCTTGTGCATGGGTCAGGGTTTCTGCTCCCATGCAGCATGTAGTCGTTGGAAGGCACGGGTTTCACCTTCCTCCCTCTAATACGCTGCACTACCCTACACGCCACAGTTCTCTTGTTGGCTGCATGGTGACGACGCGTCCCTTGGTTTAATGCCTGTGCAGGACGCGCGCCATATGGCGTGGGCCTGCGTGATGTCTGCCAAGGTCCTGCACAAGGTGGGCATCGTGCACTCAGATTTCCGGCTGCCAAACGTCGTGTGGCTGGACGAGAAGCACTCATGGTCATCGACCTGGAGCACTGCAAGAGTGCGACAAAGCCGCTGCCTCCTGGATGTGCCCAGCTATCTGGCTGGACTGCAAACACGCTGGAAGAGCTGGGTGGGAAATCATACTTCACGCCTGCCTCTGACCTGTACCAGATCGGCTGCATGCTGGAGCACATGATGACAGACGACTGGTCGGACACAGGGCGATCGTTTGTGTCCATGCTGCTCAACAAGTCAGTGCCACAGCAGCAGGCAGCCACAAGGGAGAAGAAGAGGAAGCGTGCAGCGGCGCTGACAGCAGGCGCGGCCTTGGCACACGAGTGGCCGCAGCAGCTGTGAGGAGGCGTGCGTAGCAAGAAGGTGTCTGCACGCAAGAGTTTGATGGTGCTTTGGCATTGGTTGAGTATGGCAGCGTGCAGGGTGGCGGGGGCAGTGTGCACATGTCACCAGCGCTCAGTGCACCTGCTGCAGATGTGTCGGGTGGTGGGGAGGCTGCAGCAGCAGCAGCCGGCGTGCAGGGTGGTGGTGGCAGTCTGGCGCCAGCGCTCAGTGCAGTTGCTGCAGCAGTGCAGGCAGCAGCCGCAGCAGCCGGCGTGCAGGGTGGCGGGGACAATGTGCACATGGCAGCAGCGCTCAGTGCAATCGCTGCAGCAGCGCAGGGTGGTGGGGAGGCTGCAGCAGCAGCAGGCGGCGTGAAGGCTGGCAGGGACAAGGTGCACATGGCGGCAGCGCTCAGTGCAGCTGCAGCATTGGTGCAGTGCGGTGGGGAGGCTGCAACAGCAGCAGACAGTGTGCAGGCTGGCGGGAACGGTGTGCACATGGCGGCAACGCTCAGTGCACCTGCTGCAGTCTGTGAGGAGGCTGAAGCAACAGCAGGCGGTGTGCAGGGTGCTGGGGGCAGTGTGGCGCCAGTGCTCAGTGTCGCTGCTGAAGGGGTGCAGGGCGGTGGGGGAGGCTGCTGCAGCATCAGCAGGCAGCGTGCAAAGTGGCAAGGGCTGTGTGCACATGGCAGCAGCGCTCATTGCAGGTGCTGCAGCGGTTCAGGGCGGTGGGGAGGCTGCAGCTGCATTAGCAGGCGGCATGCAGGCTGGCAAGGGCAGTGTGCACATGGCGGCAGCGCTCAGTGCACCTGCTGCATTGGTGCAGTGCGGTGGGGAGGCTGCAGCTGCAGCTGCAGCGGGCGGCGATGCGGTGGCAGGCGGGGGCAGTGGTGGTGGTGACTGTAGCGTACCTGGCTCGCACTCAGGTGGGGCCGGTGGCGGTGGCGGTTGGGGCCAGCCGCACGCCGCAGGTGGTGGTGGCGGATGCTGGGGCTTAGCTGCAGGGGCGCCTACCTGGCTCCGCCAGCCAGAAGCACGCAGGCCAGCAGGGTCCGCCGTCACAGGGGCCGCCATCGCACGGGGGGCCAGCAAGCGTTGGGAGCTGACCCAAACAGCAGTTTACCGTTGGTGACATCCCCGCGTGCAGCCACGTCCCCACATGTCAACCAGCCAGACCCATTCGCGCGGTGGCAGCAGCCAGATGTGCAGCCGTTCGGTCAGGCTGCCACCGAATGGGTTGGGCAGCAGGGGGCAGGGGATGTGTGGGGTGCTCAGCGACCACTCACGTCTCCTGTCCCTTCTGGTGCCCAGCCAGTTGTCTAAGCCACCACATCCTCTGCATGCGGTGCCGCCACACACCAGCAGCCTGCTGCATGGGGGGCACAGCCCGGGCAGCAGCAGCAGCAGCAGCAGCAGCAGCAGCAGCAGCAGCAGCAGCAGCAGCAGCAGCAGCAGCCAGGCTTCTTCCAACCTGGTGCGCCACAGCAGGCCGCACAGCAGCCAATGGCAGGCAGCTACGGCCCAGCCGGCCAGCAGGGCATGGGCAGCAGCGCGCCCCAGGCCAATGCATGGGTGCGCAGTACGGTACTGCCCCCATGGGGCAGTAGGGTGCCGCTGCCAGCAACCTGTACAGCCAGCAGTACATGGTGCAGCACAAGGTGTACGCCCCTGGGTCACTGGTTGAGCTGCCGGTGTCACACCAGGCGGCACGCATGTGCCCCAACGGCCGGCCGGGCTGCCCTGTGGTGTGCTTTGGTTTTGGAGGCCGGGTTGTGGTTGTGCGGGGTGCTGTGGAGCTAGGGGGGGGTCTAGGGGAGGGGGATGGGGATGGCATGAGTCTAGCCGGTGCCCCGCCAGGCCTCATGAATGGGCTGGTGATCACCACCACCGCCAACCTGTCAGCTGCCCTAGCGTCTGCCGACTTGCTGGGGGGTTTGCATCCGGGGGCTATGGCTGGAGGGGGCGGCGGTGGCCTGGATCCAGGTCCATTTGGTGGTGCTGATGCTGGGCGGGGAAGGGGACCCCAGCCCAAAGAGGACCCCATGCTGCGGCTTCTCACCAGCTTCCCTGGCCCCCTGGCCCCCAGCACCGGCCGTGACAAGGTCCTCAAGGTGGTGCAGGAGCGGGCGGCAGGGTACGCGGGGGAGGACCCCCATGCAGGGCTCGAGCCGCCCGAGCATGGGCAGCTCCTGTGGCGCGTGCTGGGTGTCAGGCTCATGGGGGACACCTGCGCACGCATGTGGGGGTGGCAGGCAAGGCCGGCCTTGGCCGGGGGACCCTGGAAGCCCAGAAGCCGACCTTGTACGTGCGTTAGCTGAGCACACGAAAGACGGGGGGCACGTGGCCGGCGGGAGTGGGGGTGGTGGTGGTGGAGGGGGTGGGGGGCTTCTGAGCTGCTGGGTGCTGCCCACACGGTTGTC
>BDCZ01000436.1:36473-48879 GCA_001662365.1 Chlamydomonas applanata | reverse complement strand
GTAGCCCCCCCCCCCCCCCCCCCCAAGCAGAGCGCCAAGCCAAGGCCAAAGTACAACGAGCACAGCAACTTCGTCAAAAAGAAGACACCAGCAGGGCAAGAGCAAGGAACATTAACAGGGACCGAAAGGGAGAGAAAGAGGGCAGCAGGCAAACGGAAAACCAAACGCAGGTTCTACAAGCAGCATAACCAAGCAATTCGCCTGCGCACAGCAAGCCCACTGAGACAGTTGCGCACTGGCAAAGACCGGCGGCTGCGTCCCAGCAGTGGCATGGGTGCCGCGTGCAAACACACCTACCACCGCAACTCGCAGCTCTGAGCGGGTGAGAAGGGGCCGGAAGCATGGCCCCGTCAATTTTCTGTTGTTGTTTCTGTGTAGCGATAATGGGCAGCGGTACTTTGACCTTATGGGTTATGTGGATGGCATGCAGTTTGAAGAACGAAGTAAAGGTGCATGCACCTACACAGCCTCCACTCACCGCTAGACCTGCCACCACAGCTGCACGGGGCTGCAATGAGCAGTACAAGTGTAGCAGGTACAGGAGGCAGTGCAGCCACACGACGGCGCACAATTCAGTAAAGAGCTGAAAGCACATATATAAGCTCGCATGCGTGCATATTTATAGAGTCCCGATGTCACAATATGAATTACAAACACCTGGCGCCAGGTCACTCCCATGCCACTGGAATCATGGCTGCTTTCAACTGCCACAAGATAATTACGGAGCATATCACAACATCATGGACCTGTCTCACTTCCAACTTGGATGATCATAAAAAGCAGCAGCATGCACTTGATGTGATCTTACCCTGGTTCATCGATACGAAACTGAAATAGCGCCCCCAGCATTCCAGGGACAACCCCCAAACCCTACTCGCTACAGCTGTTTCTTCATCTCTCTTCCAACCAGTGCAAGCAGCAAGCAGCGGCAGGTGGCGTGCTGAACAGAAGCAGCAGCATGGAGTGCTCCGCCTGCTGCCATGTGTTTGATGTGGGCCCGCATGCGCCGACCATGCTGCCATGCGGGCACACCTTTTGCTTGGCGTGTTGCACAGGGGTACGAATATGATTACATGCATCAGGAAACGTGCAACCAGTGCGTGCTATCCTGCCAGCTGCACAGCTGCTGCAGCTGGCTGCATGCAGCTCCTGTGTACATCGTCTCCACTGCTGCTGCCCACAGCCAGGCTGCCTGCTGTCATGCCACATGTGCTGCTGCCCCCCACGCATGACCTGTGCGTCTTGCTCACAGGGCCGATCGCCACTCAGCAACTGTCCTGTGTGCCGGGCGCACAGCGGTGCCCGATTTGTGCGCAACTTTGCCTTGTGTGATTTGGTGGCCGCTTGCGGGTGGGTGCGGAACAGCAGCTTGCATCAGACGCACGCTGGGTCCAGGCATGCCCATAGCCTCACACCTTAGCAAAGCATAAGCCCTCCAGCAAGCTGCGGCAGTGTGCTGGTATGCACTGGGCTGGGAGCTGCTGTATTACATCCCGCACATAAGTGCGCGAGCACACTCACTCTCTCTCACTCTCTGGCCGGTGGCCGCGCGACCCACTGCACCCGTGCATGCAGGCCATCACAGCAGCCCGGGGGGCCTGTCAGTGAGCTCTGCTCCGTGCTTACGCGCTACGTTGCAGCAGAAGTGGCAACGCAGGTGGATGGACACATGGCTAACCGAGTACCCGGCGAGGTGGTGAAGCAGACCGAGGCGGCAGTTGCACGGGAGGTTGGGGCCCACATGGCCAACCAGGTACCTGCAGAGGTGGCTAGGCAGGTGGAGGCGGCTGTGGCAAGCCAGCTTGATGCTGCAGTTGCGCGTGCCAAGGGGCAGCTGATGGCTGAGCTATCTGCGCAGGTGGAGGCGCAAGCTGGAGCGTTGCGCACGCAGCTGCTAGCTGCACAACGCGATCAATCCGACAGGTATGGTATATGGGCAGGGTCATCATGGTGGGACTGCCTGCCTTGACATGCCGTTTGTTGTCTGCAGCACTCCCCCTTGCATGACATGACAGTGATCTAGTGATCTACTGCTAAGTGCTTATGCCTACTGAACAGTACTTGCACCTGAGCATGCATGCGTGCCGTGTTCAACCCGGGGAGACGCCTGCTTTGCCCCGGCGCTGTGCGTGCGTGCTAGATTCGACACGCGCAGCGCTGCGTTCGAAGCGCGCGTCTCAGCACTCGAAGACTTGACTGGGGCACCAGCCATGCACGAAGCTGGCAAGAGGCGGTGGGAGGACGGGCCTGGCCGCATGGCAGCTCCAGCTCAGGGCTTCGTCATGCAGCCGCAGCCGCATCAAGCTGGCATGACACAGCAGCAGCAGCAGCAGCAGCAGCAGCAGCAGCAGCAGCGGCCAGCCACAGCGCCCATGCAGGTGCAGCAGCCGCCCATCGGCATGCAGCAGCAGCTGCGGCCGCCGATGGTGGCACCCAACCAGCCGCCCATGCAGTCACAGATGCAGCAAAGCGTGCTGCCATCCATGCAGCAGCAGCAGCCTGTCATCTTCCCCATGGGCCAGCAGCAGCCCACCTATCCACCACAGCATCCGCCGTACCAGGCACCACCTCAGCAGCAGTCCTTGATGACCCAGCCGCCATACCAGCAGCGGCCGTACGGAGGCCCTTACCAGCATTAGATCTTGTACTGATGAGTACGTGCCCATATGCTGCCCTCATGCGCAGCCAGTGTCAGCGTCATTTGCATGATGTGCAGGCCTGCCGAGCTGACAGGTTGAGTGCTGTGTGTGCACGCCCAACTGTGGTAGAGGGGCAGCGAGCTCCAGACGTGGAGCAGCTAGCGCAGCTCACTGTAACTCGTACATGCTGCCTCTGTGGCCATGTGGCTCCAGAACCAGTCTGACCAAGCAGGCGCCATTTGAGGGCCCAAAGAGAGAGCAGCGGCGTGGGAATCGGTAGCACCGGCACAGCAACACCGCTCGCCGTCAGCGACTAAGCGCAGGGTGGGGGGTGATGCCACCCTGTTCTCATATATACGATTTGATTTCCCCCCAAATATCCAAGTTCGGTGAATTTGATACTTCTTCCTGAAAAAACAACACAGCACGTTCAGAGGAGGAGACGATGGATTGAACGCAGAACCCAACGCTTTACCAAGCACAGCCTGGCACATGGCCACCAAGGTGCAGGCCCCGCCAGTCGCGGGTACTTTAGACCATCAGCCCGCGCCCACAGAGCCGAAACTTCTGCGCGTTCTTGTGGTGGACAGCAAATCCGGCTCCCGGCAAGTCGTCAGCAGCCTGCTGCGGGAGTGCGGCTATCAGGTGCGTCCATGCGCAATTGGTTATGCAGATTAGCATTCAGCCAGCTTGGCAAGGCGCGTGTTTGGAGCCTTTGACGCCACTGCAACCCTTTTCCATGTGATTGTGCTGCGCCAGGTTACTGCTGTGAAAACGAGCGGCGAGGCGCTGAGACACTTGCTGCCGGCAGCGGCGGAGCAGGACCAAGGGCAGGTGCCTGTGGACCTGGTCATCAAGGAGCATGAGCCCAATGCAGGCGCAGACGCGGGGCGCCTGCTGCGTCGGATGGCACGTAATGAGCTGCTGAGGCGCATTCCCGTCGTCGGTGAGCAGCTGGGCTGGGCTGGAGATTTTTTCACGTATCACAACAAATATCCGCATGGACCACTGTCGCTGAACACGGCCATCTCATGCCATGCAAGCGGTCCCCGACTCGGGGCAGCCCCCAGTACTCAAGCCCTGCCCACCCGCATCGCCACGCCCGCAGTCATGTCCTCTCAGGACGAGCGCGAGGTCGTCATGAATGTGCTGACACTGGGCGCAATCGACTACCTCGTCAAGCCCCTCCGGCACAACGAGCTGCGCCACATTTGGACCCGCGTTTGGTGGTGGCGAAGGGTGGGTTTCGATTGTCGATGGCAGTTGCTGGGAGGAGCTGGACAGTCTTCTGCATGTGGCTGCACACCCCGCACAGCGAGGTACCCCGCACAGGGCGCATGGCAAAACAGCACCTTTTGCTGGGCTGGGCATAGCTCCCAGCATATCAGCGCACATGGCGACTGCTGTCCTCCTCCTCTGTCCACACCGCTGCCAGGCTGGCTGCACATGCGGCCCCAACCGCTGTGTCCACGCTGTAGTGCAGTCCCCGCCTCCTCAAACACACACCCACGCACACTGCATCGCACGCTCAGTGCAGCCGCCACGACACTGACAAATGACACTGACACACTCCTGTGTGCCCCTGCGCTCACGCATCCTAGCAGAGCGGCCTCAGCGCGCCCATGCACCCAGGCCCGCAGCACACGTCGGGCATGCGCGGCGCACGCGATTTCTTCGGCGCCTCCTATCACTCCTCTTCTGACAGCAAGGAAACAAAATGGTGCGTGTCTTCTCCAGGGTGTGAGGGTCACGGGGTCCTTCACTCATCACGAGTACCGCAGGTCCCTAGGGGACACGTGGGGTAGGGGGAGTGAGGGTGAGCAGGAGGGGTGCACAAGTGGGGTAGCCTCCCAATGCGGGTTCCCTTGCCTGATGGCTGCACCATACTTGAGTTCAGTTCAGTGATGCTGCTCCAAGCATCTCGCTGCAGTGACGCCACTGTCTGCAGCAGCGGCAGCAGGACAAACAAACCGGGGGGGCGGGGGTGGGGGGTTTGGGGGCTGGGAGATGGGAGGGCTTGCAAGTGAGAGGAGCCGGTGGCCTGTTTGTTGGCTCTACAACATCAGTTGCACTGGAAACCAGTGTGACCAGGGGCACGGCTATCAGCGGAGTGGTGCAGTGGTTGTCGAGTAATGACAATCAGCCGGGCCAGGATTTAACAGGGCGGTTAGATGTGAGAGCTGAGTAAGACTGGGGAGCTGTCGGCAGTGCGCTGCACTCACGGACACTGCTAGTGCCCTGCGGCTTGTTGCATACTTGGCTGACACAACCGCCTGCTCTCCTGCCACTGCAGTGATGAGGAGGAGGAGCCGACCTCAAAAGAGGGCTCAGCCCCTGATGGAAACAACGGCTCCAATGGCAATGGCCACGGCTCTAACGGCTCTAAAGACGGCAATGGCACGAGCAGGTGCGTGCAGCTGCTGGAGTCCGGGGGCTCCTGTATTCCTGTTCTGGTGCGTGCTGCAGCCAAAGGCATGGGAAGGGAAGCAGGGATGCTGGGGGTGGAAGGGGGGGGTGGGGAGGGGCTCTGCTGGGGGGACGTGGTAGCAGCAGCCTGCTTGCTGAAGTTAGGTGCTGAGCAACAGGCACCGTGCGAGCGGGGGCTTGACCCTGCGGTTCCAGTTGCAGTCCCGTCCCTCATGCATCCTGCACCTCTGCCACATGTTACGCTGCACCCTGCTTGCAGAGTCGAGGCCAAGCCACACGCGGGCGCCAACAACGGCAACGGGTCGAGCGATAACAAAAATGGGCACAACGGCTCTAATGGCAATGGCGCGTCCACCACGCTTGCAGAGCGCAACGGCGCCAATCCTCTGGCAAACACTGCTGAGGGTCGTGCCCCCCTGGGCCTGCTCCCCGATGCGCCTTCTCCTGTGCCCAAAGCAGCAGGTGGGCAGAGCTCTGTGCTGCTCTGTGCTGCTCCATGACAAAAAGCTGCGCCAGCCACCACGATCATCTGTGCTTGCGCATCGCTGTGGGTTTGAAAGGTCAGGCCGGAAGGCCAGGCGACTGACAGCATGCCACAACTCAAGCGTGACCAGATCACCTAATGCAGCTTGGTGATGACACGTGCTGTGCCGCCTGCTCGCAGCTGGCCGCAACCATCTAGGAGCCATGATGCAGGCGGCAGCTGCGCAGCAGCAGCCCCCCGTGTCATCCTCACGCAAGCGCCCTGCACAGGTGCGGGCTCCCCTCCTCTCACACACACTCTCACTCTCTCTGCCTCTCCCTCTCTCTCTCTCTCTCTCTCTCCCCCTCTCTCTCTCTCTTTCTCTCTCTCTCTCTCCCTCTCTCTTTCTCTGTTCATTCAAACACATGCACACATGCTCTTTCGCCTCCCCCCCGCCCTCTTTGCGGCAGCAGCCATGTGACTGCCCCACGTGCACGTGACGTACATCGGAGCATGCACAGGCTTGTCAGCTAGCTTTCCATCCTTGCGCGGGTACGCCCCACAGGCTCCAGGCTGCAGCAGTTGCGGCGCTCACCAGCTACACCGTTCCCCCGTGTCGCTTCCACTCGCAGGGTGAGCAGCACCGGGAGGGTGCTGGTGGTCTGAACGCCGCCATGGGGACGACCCGTCATGATGAGGCAGCCGGCCTGGCCGCAGCACACCGCGAGATGATGCGGGGCAGCGGCGGTGCTGGCGGCTCCAACCCTGGCCCGTTGAGCTCCTCCGAGCGCGAGGTGCTGAGGGGCGGCACTGGCATGGTTGTCTCGGGCATGGGCTCCGGCGGCGGCGGCAGCGCGGTGGGGACGCATGCAGCGGCCGGCGGGCCCAGCGCAGGTGCCAGCGGCGGTGGACCCACGAGCGCAGGCGGGGCACTGGGCGCGATGTCTGCACTTCCCCCTGGGAGCGTCCTCGGCCTGCTGCGCTCAGGCGGGGCCGGCGCCGGCACCACGGTCCCCAGCGCGCACGACACCAGCGACGACACCCTGCACGCACCCTCCCAGCGCGGCCAGCTGAACAACACGAGCTCTGGGGCTGGCGCGGCTGCTGCCGGCGGCGCGCGCGCCCCGGGCAGTGAACCTGCCGGTCTCCTCTCGGCCTCTGGCTCTGTCATGCCGCCATATGGCCTCGGCCCTGCTGGCCCCTCTAACGGAGCGCCCCCGCTGAACGTGGCAAACGCCGCGGCAGGCGGTGCCGCGTCGTCTGTCGCATCCCGCGGCGGAAGCGCGACAGTGCAGGGGGGCGGCGGCGTGTCGGCCGCCGCCGCCGCCGCCGCACACTATGCTGCCAGCGTGCAGGCGTCGGGCGGCGCCGTGCACGGCCACCACCTGCCGCGCCTGCCCGTCTGGGCGCCAGGCCAAGCAGGCATCAGGCCACCACATGCAGGGGCATCAGGCGCACACCACCCGCACAGCCCCATGCCGCATGGCGGCTCGTCGGGCGGGTTTGCGATGTACCCGGGGCCCTACGGCCTGCCTCCTCACCTGCTACCCCAGCAGCTGCACCCCTTGGCGCTGTATGCTGCTGCGGCGGCGGCGAACGCCCCCGGCCCTCCTCCCACGACCCACAGCTCTGGGATCTCTGGCGCCGAGAATGGAGGCAATGCATCAGGCTCGGTGGGGCCTACCCATGGACCCAGCGGGCCAGGCAGCACCGGGTCCCCCTTTGGGGCCTTCGCTGCGTTGGCCCACCTAGCCCCTGAGCAGCTGGCGGCGGCTGCTGCGGAGGCGGCGGCCGCCGCTGCCGGTGGCATGCAGCACACCAGCCACCCCAACCAACTCATCATGTCCCAGATCATGGCCTACGCACTCTCCCAGGGCGCACCCCCTGGCATGGCCCCTGCTGCGATGGCTGCAGCAGCTGCACAGGCTGCGGCCATGGGCCATCCACCATCCATGCAGCAGGCTGCGGCGGCGGCTGCATGGGCCGCGGGCGCCACGGCTGGCCACTACCCCGGCCACCCCGCGGCGTTGCTGGGCCGGCATGGCGGCCTGCCGGCCACCCACCCTCTAGTGCAGGCGGCTGTTCAAGCTCAGCCAGCCATGGGCGGCGCTGCCAGCAATGCTCCCTCCCAGGGACCCTCTGCATCCAACGCTCCCAGCGGTTTGATGAACCCCAACGGTGGCCATGGCGGCGCTGGCAGCACGGTGACCTTAGCCGGCGGCCCTGGTGCCCCCAACATGCCTGGCTCGATACCCCACCCCCTGCAGATGGGGCCCCTGGGGCCGGGTGGTCTCCCGCTGGGCATGCACGGCCCGCTGGGCGCGCTGGGCCCTGGCGGCATGCCGGTGGGCATGCCACCCGGCATGATGGCGAGTGCCCCAGGTTTGCCGATGATGCTGCCTGGGGTGCCGGAGCCCCGCCGCCGGCGCGCGCTCGCGCTCGACAAGTACCGCATGAAGCGCAAGAACCTCAAGTTTTCGTCCGCCATCCGGTACGAGAACCGCAAGACGATGGCGCAGACGCGGCCCCGTATAAAGGGCCAGTTCGCCAAGGTTGCCGGAGGCGCGGGCGCCGGGGCAGAGACGTCAGACAGGGGGGTGCTGGCTACCAAGGAGGACGACAGCACACTGATGGATGTGGCTGAGACTGGTGTGGTAGCCACCAAGGCCACCAAGCGCACTCGGCTCGCAGAGGCGCGGGCCGCAAGTGAAGCAGCGCTGGGGGCGGAGGCTCGGCGGCCGGCAGAGGATGACGAGGATATGGACGGTGGCGGTGGCCGCCGCACGCGGCGGCATGGCGAGGAGGAGGAGGAGTACGAGGTGAGAAGCTTGGCGCTGGGTATGTGTGTGGGGGGGGGGATGCTGCAAGGCTCAGGGCGTGACTGGGGCTGGTACCCCATTGGTCTACCTTGGCTAGCCGAACAGCCCGCTTTGAATGCAGTTGCAGCATGTTGCGAATGGCGCAGGTTACGTGTGTCGAGGTCAGGGGCTGCATTTCAATGTGTTGGGGCTGCACCTGTGATCAGCCCGCCGCAGCAGTTGCTGCTGTTACAGGACACTCATGTGCACTACACCACGATGCCGGCTTGAACCCATGTGCATCGTGGGCATGGATGGAGATGCAGGCCTGTTGCTCGGCTGCTCTGCCTTGAAAAGCGTGCACGAGCTCCCAGATGCACCTCACATGTGTGTCTGTCCTCTCTCTCATCATTCTCACAGGAGTATGACCATGGTGCTGAGGGGGATGAGGGAGAGGATGACGTGGACAATGACGAGGATGATGAAGGGACGGATCAGCCTGCCCCGGAGCGCGGGGCACCTGAGGCGCGTGAGAGACGCGGCACAGGCGGTGGCAGCCGTGCGCGCCGCGCAACGCGGCCGGGCAAGGGCGACGGTGGCAAGGGGGAGGGCGGCACGGCCGGCAATGCAGTGGGCGAGGAGGAGGAGGATGTAGTGAACTCGCTCTGTGAACTGCGCGAGGGCCACCGGGGCTTCAGCATGGGCAGTGGTGGTGGCGCTGCGCCCGGCTCGGACCCCTCGCACCCCGAGAACGGCGCAAACGCCATGTCTGGCAACAAGCGCGGTGGGCACGGCCGTGCAGCAGGCGGCGGCGGCAGCGGCACGCATTCTTCAGGGCTGCGCACCACGCCCCAGGAGGGGAACGGCAACAACAACAACCCAGCGTCAAATGAGAACGGTGATGGATCTGGGGGCGACGGCGATGGGGGTTCCGGAGGAGATGGTGGCTCTGGAGTAGGTGCTACTGCCAACCCGCGCGCCATTGCAGGCAGCCGTGGCGATGGCGGTGGTGATGTGTTGCAAGGCGATGGTGGCACTGCCCATGGTGACAGGCCGTCCAGCCGGGAGGTGAACGGCTCAGGTTCTGGTGCAGGTGGTGGTGGGGGCGCCGGCAGCGGCGGCGCGCCATGCAGCAGCGGCGGCAGCGGCGGCCGATGCCTACACAAAGGCCCAGGGGGTGCCCTTGCGCCCATCCTTGCAGCCCACACGGGTGGCGCAGGTGCCGCCGGCGGTGCGGCAGCGGTGCCGGGTGGTGGGGTTGTGGTAGTGGTGGGCGGTGCTGCACAGGGCTCCCTCACCTCTCAGAGTGGTGGCCAGAATGTGTCCCGCGGCTCACGGTCTCACGGGCGGGCTGCGCAGGCACACGGTGGGCACACAGGCCACGGCTCCCAGCGTGGCAAGGGCGGCTCAGTGGCGGCAGGGGATGGGCCCAGGGATGGGCCCTCCATTCGAGAGGCGGGGAACCGAGGGGAGGGTGGTGAGGGCACTGCCGGCCGAGTAGGCTGTCATGCTCCTCGCACAGCCTCCTCTCACGGGACCTCGCATCCACACCCCAGTGCCGCGGGTGGCGGCGCAGGCGGCGGCGGTGGGGGCGGCGGCAACGGCGGCAAGAACGGGTCGGATTCAGGCTCAAACTCGCCGGATGAGAATGGTGGTGGCCGCCACGGCGGCGGTGACAAGTCTCTGCATGTCTCAACTGCACAGGGCCCGCCCCACCGCACCCATGAGCGGGACCACAGCCATCGGTGATGGGCTTGGCTGAGTGGACTGTGCATCGGCCGCTCAGCCATGCCCACCATTGGTGTCACACAGTGCAGCTGTACCGTGCAGCACGCTGCAGCGTTGTGGTGCACACGGTGTGATGCAGCCATACCTTGCAGTACGGTGCGGCTGTACGCTGAGTTTCTGCCTGGGCACACAACCACAGCTTGGTTGGGCGCACATAGCATAGCGCAGCATCTCTCGTGACCCAACAGTGCTCCGAGACTAGGATTGTGAAACTATTTTGACAGAATGCATGCGCCGAGTACCAGCGCAGCAGCAGCATGCAAGCAGCTGGCGTGGCTGCCTGGTTGGCTCCGACACGGAGGCTGTAGTGAACAGAAGCTGTGTGACATGTGTGTTGAAGCAACGAGTGAGGTCAAGCCTCGCGGCATGTCCTCAACACTCCCTACTGTACTGGGCACCTGCTGTAAAGTGGAGGGAGCATATCAGGAGCTAGGTGGCGCCATGTTGGCTGCATCTGCAGGGGGGCGCGTGGGCGCATGCAGAGCGCGCAGCCTTTTGCTCGCAGGGTGTATGTGTTTGGGTTCAACCCCTTGATTTGCTTTGCTGTTTTGTTGTGGCGGTGCTGTGTTTGGCGTGGGTGGGGCTGACCGTCAGATGAGTGGCGTGGTGGGTGTGACTGACACTTAGGTGCCTGTCCTCACCCTGCGCCCATGGTTTGTGCCCCAGCTCTCTTGATGCGTGCGTGCAACCAGAGGTGTTGTTGTTTGTTGGTGGTTCAGTTTATTTTCAAGCACCTGTTTTTGAAGTCACACATATGTTCCCAGTGACGAACGGATGCATGATTGGTTTGTTTCTCTGTTGGCGTGTTTAGGCTGGTGCTCTAGGCAGCACATCCCATGCAGATGGGCGTACTGCAGTACCAGAAGTGCATGGTGCTGTGTATGCATCCCCAAGGCGCGTGGTCAAGGTGCAGTGTGCCGTCGCATCCATAGCCCCACAGGCTGCAAGGCCCTATCTGCCTTGGTTCCATAATGGCAGCGAGAGGCTGCAGGCTCGTGGGAGCTGAGGTGTGTGGTAGGCCCTGCACACTTTTATGGCCGGCCAAACTGGCAAACACGCCTGACAGGTACCGGGAATGCAGACAGTCCATGAGCCTCCTGGCCAACTGGCAGCGTGCTGTTCACATGCCTGAGTTCGTGAGCTTGGTGGCTGACTAATGCTTGGTTATAACGTCGTGCTTGAAAATGGATGCTGTTAGGGACAGTTGCCTCTCATGAATTGAGCAACCGCTGCTGATCCTGTGCGCTTTTCAAGAACAAAAAAGGAGATGGAGAGGAAGAGGGGACAGAATATGTGGCAGGCGCTGCCAAGTCATGCTTGTGGTGTTGGGCATCGTGGGCCACCGCTGTATCTATTCCTTTATACTCGGTTCCTGTTTCTGTGCAAAAATTGGGACTTGAGGGAGTATCACTCAACAGCTGCTGCCCCACAGGTGGGCTACATCTACCAATGCATGCGTGGCTGCAGTCATGACGCTTGAAACGTCGTGAAGCTGTAACCCATAAGATTTGATCTGGTCGTGCCTGTCGTGCAGCTGCCAGCTCCCTCTCGCAGAGCTCTGCCAGTACACACAGCTGAGGGGAGAGATCGGCACATGACTTTTTGGGCATGCTATGCGCGCATCAGCCATGCGGCAGCACTCACAGCTCCCAAACTGCTGCAAAGCTGCAGATACCAACACATCAAAAGGATCAGTTCTACCTCCCCAACACACATCCTTGCCCTCGGGGTGGTCAAAGCTAAACAACTTAGAAAGCAGAGTCGCCTATGAGGGGGCGCGTAAGGTCCCAAGGCCGACCGTCCACATCCGGCAAGGGTGGCCGATATCTCCTTAGCAACATCAAGAGGCGTGATCACGCCCTGAATGTCGTGCTTGTCGGGCAGGGTGATGGTGATCTGCTTACTGGCTGCCTGGGCTGCTGTTGGAATTGGTCAGACAGTTCAAGTAGTATGGCTTCCTCTGGGCCACTGCAGCCGCAAAGGGATTGTCCACGTTTGCATCAGCCATCTTAGCAGTGACCGCCTCAACTGCGGCCATTGCCAGGCCAAGTGCGCTGAATTATGTCAACTGTGTTTGGGACGTGAGAAGGGATGATACTCTGTTCCCAATAGCCTGCTGCACGAGCTGCACGCACGTCATGTGGCTACAATCCCATTGTGGGAGCTTGGCCTGGATGTGCAGCGACAAAGTCCAAGCTGCATGCGTTTGGTGTGTGCCTTGTGGCTGGTCCGTCCACATACCCAACAGCTGTACCTTTCGGCGAGCTGCAGGTGCACAGATTGTACACATG